>VZRF01007210.1:663319-791298 GCA_013396875.1 Vireo altiloquus
AGAAGAACCACAACTGGTGAGCAGAGAGGAGGGGAGAGGAGAGGAGAGGAGAGGCCCCCTTGAATGACTTCACAGAAGAAATATTTTGTGTCTTTAAAAACAAAAAGATTTCAAAGATCTGGCAAGTCTCACTTCCTGTGTAAGAAGCTTCCTTTGACCATGGCAAAAGCTCTTCCCAGATAGATTTCAGGCTCAAGTGGAAAACCCAAAGTACCAAAATACCAAAGCTGTTACACTATTTACTTTCTACCAATGTCAGGGAGAGCTGGGTACACACGGGATCTAATCTAGACTTAAAACAGCTGATCCAACCTACAATACTGTCTTCAGTATTCTCCATTACCAACAACTCAGTAAGCATCAACTGCAGAGCAGCCTGGCCTACTTTAGAGTCTGGTATTTCGTTTCAGTACTGGTGGTTTGGGATGTTACAAATCCCACATTTGTTCCTTGTAGATGGCAAAAATAATAGTAGTTCAAATTAAACTACTGGCTCTTTCGGCAACCTGGTCTAGTGGAAGGTGTCCCTGCCCATGGCAGGGGGCTGGGACTGGATCATCTCTGAGGTCCCTACCAGCCCAAACCATTCCATGGTTTTTATGATTTCTATGAAATATTCCTTCATCACTATTTTATGACATCTCTCATTTTCATATCCTGACTGCTAAAGCATTTTCTGGCAAATGTTGGTAGCCGCTAGAAACAGAAAATGCTGACTGAAAGGGCTTGCACTATAGGGACAAGAACTGATTCAAGTATGTTCATTCTAACAAATAACAATTATTGTTTTAAACTCTTTATTTACTGAATAAAATAGCAATGCCCAACAGGCATTTTAGGAACTGGCAACAATAGTTATAATCTGCTTCCAAAAACTCAGAACAACTTGTATTCTCATTGAAACAATAATAATTTTCATAATGGATAGGCCTGTCGAGTAGAAAGGAAAAGAATAATTCAAATAATGATTATTACAATATGCGCCAGTTATGCACAGACAATGTCACATACATAAATTCTCTTCCAGTTTGTTCACAGCTATTCCCTTTGGTGATATCATTTCATGATAAATTCTGTTTACATTCCCTTGCTTGAAATCCTTTTATTGAAAACTCCCAAAACACAATACAATGCTTTTTGGAGATCCTTAGTAAGAAAATACTGTGGCAGATTCTTCGCACTAGCACGTTTACTGGCCTGAACACCAGAAAAACATTAACAATTTTAAGGGTGACCTCATTGCTCTCTGTAGCAGGGAAAGCAGAGGGAAGTGCCAATCTCTTCTCCCTGGTGTCCAGTGACAGGACACGTGGCAGTGGCTCAAAGCTGCACCAGGGAGGGTTTAGGAACCCTGGAAAGAGTAGGAAGCCTTTCCATTTTGAGGGGCTGCCCAAACCTTGGAACTGGCTTCTTAGGGAGGTCGTTGATGCCCCAGGCTTGTCTGTGCTTAAGAGGCATTTGGACAAAGCCTTTAACAACATACTTTACTCTCAGGTCAGTCCTGAATTGGTCAGGCAGTGGGACTAGATGGTAATTTTAGGTCTCTTCCAACTGAAATACTCTTTCTTGTTCTGTATTGAATGTTTCATGCAGTAGGCATATATAAGAAGAGAATATGTTTAGTTTAAAATTTAATTATATATAGAAGTTATACACAAATGTCTGAAGGAGAACACAATAGATTTTGCTCTGAAATGTGAATAAATTACTTAAAATACTTGACATCAGTGTGCTAGATATTTTTTAATCTACATGTAGGGGTTTTTTTACCCTTGCCTTCAGCCACAAGGTCATTGTCTTTTTCATTAAGCAGGAAACACATAGGTAAAGGTAACTCTGAAGTTGAAGTATATGTGCTGTGAAATATTTAGCCAAACAAACACCAAGCTAGATTGCTTATGGATAGAAAATAATAAAAACCATAAAATATGCCCTAAGAGAAAGAGGAATTTCAGCGTGCTTCAAAAATATGTTGCTCTCATTCTTTTTCATTCTTTCACCATTCTGATTTCTATTACATCCTTAAAATATTTAGTTCTTCCCTGAAGGACTTTCTAGTTTCTCTAACTTTCATAATAACTCCTAAAAATTTGGAACTTTCTCCTGCTATTTCACAGCATCATGTAATAAAACATATATGTTTCAGCTGTCAGTGGTAGTTACATCTGTCTCTGTGTGACTCATGCATTATGTTAATTCTTTTTATTTATTCTAAAAGGACATTTACAGAGTTTGAAGGAGGTAATTTCACTTGTCTTTATTCCCTCTAGTTAGTAACCTGGTAGGTAAAAAATCATTGTTCTGACAGAGATGAGAATCAGTTTGAAGCTGAAATTTACAGCGTGTAAAACTGATGAAAATCTACACAAATAGAGGTTGCTCAGTGGCAGTGGCAGTGTTATAGGGCCCCATCATAATATCATGTGGCATCAACATTGTGAGTAGATACAGTTTCAACAGCAGCTTTCAGTATTGTTTTCTATCCCTGAATGTTATTTAGAATTTTAGAAGTGTTGTCTGATTGTTTTCTAAGTAACTCCACAATTCAGATAATTTTTGGTGTAAAATTGAACTCCCCATTCAGCTTTTATTTGCTTGTTTTTAAAAGAAAATGTGAAGTTCCTGTTCTCCTGTATGTGTCATGTGTAACTCCCCTGAAATCAAAGGGAATTATCTGTGCTCTACAGGGAGATAAATTGACCGTGAGCCTTGCAAACCACAAAACTAGGGAAAGGGAAAGTAATAGCCCATGCTTAAGATAAAATCTGCCGTTGTGCAAAATGCTCTGTGAATTCCATCTCATATTATAGTACTATTTTAATAAAGATGGATGTCTTGCAGAAAATTCCACTTAGACAATCATCTTGGCATTCAGAGATCAGAGAAACAATCTCTACTTAATACCACTGGGGAAATGGACCCAGTAACTCTCTTTAACTGCTGTTTAAACACTCAGAAGTCAGCTGGAATGGGAGTCCTCTGACTCTCAGCTACCAATGTGTACCAAAGCTGCCCCCTGGGCTGTAGTTATTAGCTTTCTCCCCATGAAAACCAGGAGCAAGAGGTGTTTGGTGGTTGCTCAGAGCTGGAAGAACATGGAGTCTTGCAGCTCACCAATCAGGAGTGCACCTGAAAGAGCACCCTGGAGACTACCACAGAACAATTTCTGTGCCAGGCAGGTTCTCCGAGAGCAACTGAACAGATCTTTAGCAATTCTTAATCCCAGAAATGCTTGACTTTGCTTCACACTTCCATGTTTGATCAGCAAGTTCTTCAGCTGGTCAGGTCTGAGAGCCCTGTGTGGAAACATGTGTTTCAGACTGTACAGGCAGGTGTTAGAGACCAGACACGGGAAGGTGTGTGGGATTTCATGGCACAGAACTCAAGGTGTTGGGCCTTGTTATATATAAGGGCTTATGTCCTGGAAGGGATATGAGGTTGGGCACATCCTGAGCAGATTCACACACAGCCAGTGCTGAGATCAGTACCAAAGGCAAGAGCTGTGAGCACATTGCCTTGGAAATCTCTCTAGAAAAGCTTACCTTCACCAAACAGCTCTAGTTCATGGGGTCACAAATTAAGGATCAAGAATCTTCTTACCCTGAGGAAATACAAGTCCATTTTTTGACAGGAAGAAGCAAACTCCCAGGTGGTTGCCTGGGCTGCGTGGCAGGACAGTCATTGTTAGCCCTCCTACTGAAGTAAAACCATTGTTTTCTCTGGTGTGCAAAAGTCAAAGCATCAGCAGGAGGGCAAGCTAAAGTGGATTGGACTGCACAGACTCGTGGCTTTGGTACTCAGCTGGAAAGATGAAACTGGGCTCTGATCCCAGGACTATTCCCATTTACAGCTCTAAAATGTAGCCAGCTTTGCAGAGAAGCTGGAAAACCATCAAAGGACCAAAGATCAAGGGTAAGAGGACAAAATATATGGTATTCCTCTTCCACGTTAGGTCCTTGCCACTGTATTGTAGAAACAATTATTCCGCACTATTCTTCTCTTGGTTTGGTGACAGCTGCCTTAAATTTGAGGTACCTTAAAAACACTATCGATGAAGGAGGCAGAGGTCTTCAACCCTAATGGTTAAACAGGAGTGGGAAGATGAACATGGGTTGGCATGGCCACTTGTCCTAGTGAATTTGAATTAGCTCTGGAAATGTAAGAAATCCTACACATTTTCCATTTCCCAGGCACATATTCAAACACTTCTGTGCAAATACCTGCATTCTTAGGTGAAAACAACATTTACCAACCTGAGTGGGCCTTACAAAAGGTGATTCTTGCTCAATTACATTCCTATAGTCACAAGAGTAGCTGATGTTTCAAGTGGATGAAAGTTACACAACATCTTGAATCAGAAGTCTGAACTCTCTCAAGAAAGAGATAAAAACACCACTCCAGCTTTTGTGTTCTATCAACAAGCCTTTAACCCTTTGGAGACATTCTGACTATTAATCAATCATGCAGGAGAGAAAGGTGCTCTAAATACCGCTATTATATCTCTGCTCCTACTAAACTGTCTCACCTGCTGGGTTAATGCAAATAAAATTACTTTCTGCAATGTTGTGACTATCTATGGATAAATCAGGGAGAAAATAAATACATCAAATATGTCTTCACTCCTTACTTCATAAGGTATGTTCAAGATGCACTTGAAAAGTTGTTTTTATGAAATCTGTACCCTATTTCTTGTCACTTCTCTAGATACAATAAATTCTGCAGTTGTCTAAATTATTAATTTCTGCTGTGCTACAAAATTGACATGGAAGGGAGCCCTGGCGTCTACAAAGTCCTGCCATGCCCATCATTCATGCACCTGCATTTAAAGAGCTGATCTGCTGCAATTGCTGTCCCTTTGTAGATCTAAATAAGCTGCATTTGCAAGTCAGAGGATTGTGACATGCCAGCAACTTCTTTAATTTCTGCTGTACTTTGGCAGTTATGGTCAACAGGACACCCTTTAAGTAGTGAATTCTGGATTCTGGTTTTGGGCCACTATATGTGTGAAGAAGTGATTTACTATTCTTCACCCTTCAACATGAACTTTGTTGATTTCAGTCAATGAACTTAGATCCATTGGATAGGCAGAAGCTTACCTGTTAGAGAAGCTCATTCTTTCAGACAAACACTGTGCTGGAGATCACTGGATTATGTCAGGTATTTTCTTCATTTAAAAAAATACTGCAGGAAACTATGGACATATGGATATAAACTGATCTGAAGTGAATAGATTGCAGACAAAATTCTTCTCTCATCTGGAGTAGATTCATTGGCTCCAGTGGAACTATTCTGGATTTACAGTGATGTAATTTGGAACAACATCTGGCTTCAGATATATAAGAAGGGCTCATTATAATGGTTTATATCACTGAGCTACTTATTGAATACTTTTGCTACACTTTTCTTAGCTATTACTAGCTACACGTTACTTGTGGATTTACATCTTTCTCTTGTATTTCACTTATAAACCTGTGAAAGCCTTGCAGAATGAGGAAAGAATACATTTCCTGCAGGTCACCACTGTGTGACAACTCTCATAATTGAGTTAAAAACACAGTCTACAATTATTTTGTCTTTTTATTTTGATTACATTATAGAAGGTGGATAAATGAAAAGTCCTCTCTGTTGTGTTTGCTCTTCACAGAGCGAGTCATTCAGCAAGCCAGTGGCATTTACCTGGAAAACACCTTTTTATTTGTGTGGGTTTTCCCATATAGTCTCATCTGTTCTTTGGCCAACAGTGTGCTGTGTTGACAGGGATCCATTTGAGTCACCTTAGCACAGGTTTGCTGTTACTCGATTGTGAACAAATTGTGTCCTCCCCAACCTGTGGCCATTCTCTCTTTGTCCAAAACAATTCACCCTCCATGTCACTGCAGGGTAAAAGGGAGAGGTAGTGCTGAAAGGCACTATTTGCCTGTCACCCTCTGGGTATCTTCAGTATGTTCTTTTTTTGTCGCAAGGCTTTCAGCATCACGTTGTGTGCGCTCTTACCATGAGCTCTGAGTGCAATCTTCTCTGCCATCAGAATCTGCCAGTGTTTTGTTTTGAATTCTAATGGAAGAGTGTTTAATAAAACTACAAGACAATGAGGAATAAATATGCAAACACGCCAAATACCATTTAGAAATCAACATTTGCTTTTTTACCCCACGTGCAACTGTGGTTTTCTGTTATGCAAAACTATAGCATCTGAGCTTTAAATGGCAAAGCTTTGCAAATATGTTCTGAAACATTCACACGTGTTTCTGCTTAATCTTACGACACTTGTTTTTCTAGCTTGAAAATTTAATTCAAATATCATTACTTAATTAATGTTAGATATGTAATAAATATATTGGTGGTTTAAACCAATTGGCTGCAAGGTCAGCTGTGGTACCCAAAAGCAATATTTGCATCATTTGCATTTCTTTGAGCTCCTAATTACGTGGCACTTGCTTCAATAAAAGCTAATATTACAATTGACTTTATTTACTCAGCTTCATTACATCTGACTGCCTTTTAGATATTTTTTCCCAAATCGACTCACAGAGAATATATAAATTATATTCCATTATCTTTTTTTTAAAAGGCAGCTCCATCCATCATAATGGATTACAAATTTATCACCTTGAATCAATTTCTGTTCACAAGTTCAAAAGGAAATATAAGTGCTTGAGGGCCCAGAAATATTTATTGTACATGTGGATATTATTAAACTTTATTGAAATCCCTCACCAATGAGAATTGTTTCTGTTTTGTTTTGCAACACATACAGCACTGATGCTAAAAAGCCAAAGCCTTTATTGTCTAAAAACTAAATTGGCAATGCAGCATTGATTTTGAGGACTACTGATTCTGACTAGACTTACTAACATATTTATGCAAGCATTCATTTAATTAAGACATGACAACCTCATCTTGCCTAATGTAGTGAAAATTTGTTTCAACGTAGTTTCTTGTATAACATTTTCCCATGATGATGTCTATTTTCAAGTAAAAAATACTTCTGCTAGCAACATGAACAGTAATTCACTCAGACTTTCTCCTTGTAATAGAGCAGAGAGAGAAAATGGAAACTTAAGATTCATGAGAGTCTTGGTTTAAGACTTAGTGACAAGACTACATCTGGTATCAATATGGTTTTTTGGGATCTTGACCACATCTTTCATAAAGTGGTAAGTTCCGCCAAGAGGACACATCTTACTGGCTGCTAACTACAACCTCCGAAATGCCGAGCCCGTGCAGGGGAAGAATGCAGTAATGCTCTGCTGGAGGGAGAAAACGAAACTACAATTCTAATTACATTTTTATTAGTGGTGTTAATGGGAAGTTGAGCTCTTAAAGCCCATTATGAGACATGCTTTCTTTGAAATTGTATAGCATCGTGTCAAGAGTTAACATGAGAGGTTTGTTGGCTGGGTCTTTTTTTTTCCCCTCCTTTTAGACTAATTTCTTGCTATACTAAATTAATTAAACCCTTAGAAATACTTCCCTTTCGAAGAAAAATATTTGCAGCCTGAGAAGGAAAAGAGCAGCGGGGTTGCTGTGGGCAGGCAGAGGTACAGCACAGGGCAGTCAGACCTATGTGATGTTCAGTGGGTGAGGAAGCCACGCCGAGCTGTGCAGCAGCCACCCAGGTGCAGATTTCACTGCTTCAGAGACAACACTTGTTTTGTTTAAACAGCATGACATGTTGCTGTCTGCTGAGTTTCCACTGGGGCTTTAGAGGGCAGTTTTGTATTTTTCTTTCTAATCTAAAGAAACCTAGGGAGTGTCTTCTGCAAGGAGTCATATATTTCAGGAAAAAAGACGAATGTTTCACTATTCCAAGTGTTTGGAAGTGGTGTTCTATCAGGGCTACCTGTGAAAGAATTTTACTTGAAAGCAGAGATGTCTCAAAATGAGGAACAGATTTGTATGACTAATGAAGATTAGGATGAAATTTCACACAGTCTTACCAGTGACTTTAGTTGTTTCCACATTAAAGAGTCAATGTGATGCCAGCTTTGTAAAAAAATTTTCTTCTCAAATATATATACCCAAAAAAAGGGGCTTTGCTTTATTCCAAGGAACTTTAGACAGATGAATCCAATGTATGTTCTGTATAACAATATTTAATTTGGGACTTTTAAGTTCCAGTAAGAATGTTTCATGTGGCTTTCTCAGCAAGAACAGACTTGAATCTGGTTTTATTGGCCAGAGTAGATTTTTTCATCTGAAGTCATCTTTTACTTCCATAAAGTTGCAGTCCTAACTCCTGCTCCATTTGTCAAGGATATTAAGATGTGGCCATAAAGACATTTCAATCAAAGGATTGGTAGGTGACAGAATGTCCCCATGCTTTTGACACTTCATTTAAGATAGAAGAGCTGGTGGTTCATTGTCTATGATGCTGGGGAATGTTAGCTTTACTCAGTGAAAGAGCTGGGAGAAATTACTGGTTACACAAAGTTTCCTTTCCTCTCATCATAATATTACAGCCTGCCTTGTTTTACATCAGGTTTGTGCTGTGGAACTTGTCTAAAATAGCTGTGTCTGAACACAGAAAATCTGTTATCATCGCCTTTCAGTCCAGCTCATGGTATGATGGAGCCTGAACAAAAGAGTGCATCCAGACTGGTGTCTGGCTGGAGGAGAGGTTCCACCAGAACAAAACTGCTCCTGAAATCACACTGTGCCCCTGTGAGAGGTGTCTTCCCTGGCTCCATCAGAAAACCTGAGTGGCAGAGGTTTGGTAGTAAAGGTGACACTGAGCCAACAGAATAACCCAGGACTTGATCCCATACAAAGATGTCCTTTTGCTATTTCACTCAGTGTTTTATGTCTGTTGTTCTGCTGGGTTGCACACCCAGACAGTTTTAGTTCCGTGCTTCCATTTGGTGTTACTGATCAGCTGAACATCAAAAAAAAAAAAAAATCTTCTTATGGAGCTGGTGAGAAAGACTTGCACCAAGTAGTGCCTATGCCATATTTAATTCAATCAGTATTAGGTATTCAGTCAACATATGGATCACTTCAGGGCTTTAGTGATGCTTTAAGGAAACATCAAACAAAAGTGTGAATGTCTATGTATACACATATCATATGACAAGAACCTCTGATGTTTAAAGGTTACAGTTTGGTCCAAAAAGCTGTATCTGTATAGCATTTTCAGATTTATTAAATAAATTGAATGCTACACAGGAATGGCCTCCTCTGTAGCTCCTCTGTAAAGACACATTTGGCCATGATAGATTTTCACATATTGTGAATGAAATCTATTTTGTACAATTCAGCAGTTCTGCAGTTCTAGTTAGCAGGTACCAGCCATTACATTATATATTATGCATCTGGAATGTTTATAATGTTTATATAACAAGGGAGAGAAATGTATTGTTATAATAAGGGGGAGGGGGGAGTAAGTAATAAAATTATTAAGTTTATCCCAGGTTTCCACTAGCTGGTTTTTAATTGCTGTCAACTGAGTTCAAAGTGTTAAAGGAACCAACATTTCCTCCTGTGGCACTTTTTTCTTTAAATTTCTTATGCATTCCCTTTTCTGTGAAACTCTGCTTAGTAAATATTAATTTACCCTCAATTACTAATGACAAGCAAAAGAAACCCTTGCATTCATCAGGGCCACAGCCTTAGGACATACGTTTGTCCTTCAAAGCGTTCAACCATTCAACAATTAGAGCTAATAGCTACTCCAGGCTATCAGGGCTGGAGCACACAGCACTCCTCTAGCGCCGAGCTCTCGGCACAGGCACTCATGGTGGTCTTACAACCTATTGACTTCATCAGCCAAAGTTGGAAAAGTGATTTGGAAAGTGGACAAATTAGACACGGAGTGATTGTCTAAAATGTGAGAACACTTACAGGTTGGAGAGGGGAACAAGTCAATTAGTTCACTAATAAACCTTAGCTGTGTAAGAGCTCCCTCACTTCTTACATGAGCATAGTTTGGAAGGCTGAGGATTTTGCTAAACAAAAGAAAAACAGATAAATAAATCGAAAATGCTAACCCAGGAGCATAAAGGAATGATTGATATTGGCGCTCTGGTATGTTTCTGTGGAACACTTTAAAAGTGCAACTTCAACCCTTAATCCTTCTTTGCTGGGAGCTTCAATTTTAAACAGAGAAAATCCCCCCAGCCTCTGCAGAATCAGCTGAGGCTTTGTGCTTGGATGTGGCTGCAAATGCCCACACACACACACAGACACTCACAAACATTTCCAGTGGTGACCTTGACTTCCTACTTCACTGTTCTCCCAATATAACATGGAGACTGGTTTGTTTAGACAGCTCTGATTGCTTTTCTTTACAAAAACATAATAGATAATTTATTTTATTTTGTTTTCTGCTTTCATTATTTAACAATGAAGAAGTTCTCCTATTACAGTAAACAGAACAAAAGCATGTAATGAAACCATAATATTATTGAAAATAGCAAATTTGTGGCCAAATACAGTATGATAGAAGGCTTTCATGAGTACACAGATTTGTTCTCAAAAAGTGACTGGAAATGTTAATTTTATTCTCCTTCTTTGAATATTTATATATTCAAGTTTACATATTTATTAATGCCACATATTTCTTATATCTTACAACTATAATTTGTGGGAAGCCATAAAATATTGATTTTTTTTTAATTTCTAATGGAGCAAAACCAGATTTAGGCATTGGGAAAAAAACAAAACAAAACCAAAACCAAAGAGAAAAAAAACCAAAAACCAAAAACAACAACTCCCCCCAAACTAAAAAACCAACAGTTTGGTTCTCACCACTACGAAACCACAGCTTTATTTATAAGAAATTATAAGAAAATATAGAGATGGCTAAGCAGCATTGCTGTTTTTTGAAATGTCTTCCCAACAAACCATCCAACAGTTAGACATATCTGAACTGTAAATGGCTACACCCAAGACTTAGTGCTCCCTGGACCCCTCTCATCCTGAACCACTGGCATTTAGTGGTCACAAAGGACCTTCCACTGAGGTTCCAAGTCATACCAGGATACCACCAGCAACAGAACCTGGTGGTTCTCTTCACTGAATTAGACCGAAGACAATGACAATGAATTCTTAATGATTTAAAAAATTCAATGTTGCTAATACCAGGACGAGAGCTAAAATCTATTTCTCAGTGAAAAAACAAAAACAAACATACAAACCATAAAAAACCTCTAACTCTATAATTTTTAGTGGGACACAAGAATTAAACAACATGAAGAATTGTTTCAGATGTATAGGTTTTTCTACTTCGATATCCTGTGTATTCTGAATATCCCAATATATGATACATATTATAGATTAAAAAAATAAAAATACAAACAAGAATTACATGACACAGTGTTGATTGGCAAACTAGAGCCAATCTCATGCACAAGGAAGGAACAAGGATATCTTTAGCACCTGTAAAGTGGATATTTATAGAGTGTGGTAAAATTAAATTACAGAATACTACAGCATAAAGCACTGTGAACTTGTCTGTGTGTCAATTTGAGGCATGGAAATTAAAACCAGTGGGCAATGGTTTCAGAAAATGTAGACAGTAATCCCCTGGTTACAGAAGGATATATTTGAAGACAAAATTAGGATAAGATTCTTCATAAAGAAAATACTATCTGTTCTCTACAATGATATTAGTAGCTCTATGCTCTGCAAAATTTAAAGGAATGACATGAGAGTGTGTGTGTAGGGAATTTTTCAGAGTTTTCCAGAAGGATTTCACCTTAAATGAAGAAAAACTATAATAATAGAGTTTTAGGTAATCCCACTTTGACATTCAGCCTGGTTTATATAAAGAAATTGATGGCTTTTCTTCTGTCAGTCTTCTAACACTCCATCAGTTGGGAGAATTAGGTTTTGGGAATCAGAGGTGGTAGGCAGAAAAGTTTGGATAGTGTCCAATTGCTGCAAGTTAGGGAAAAATAAACACAAATTAATGCAGGGAGAAAGGTAGCAAAAGGAGCTGAATGAAAGCAAAGGGGGTAGAGAGGAATTTCTGTTAGGTCTTACCAATTAAAGATTCTTAGTAAGGCAGAAGGGAACAGGAAAAATGTAGCAGGTCTGAGAAGAAGCAGCAGAGTGTTGGTAGGATGGGTTTGTGGGAAACAGCTGGTAAAATACACTGTACCTCTAAGCCAATACTACAAGAAAGGGAAGTTAAGGAGAGAATTCAAGCACCATTAAATGCGTTTCCCAAATTTCTACGCCATATGTGTTGAAACAAAACATGCTTAAATTTGCCAAGTAAAATTTTATTCTTACTTGGCAGCTTTGTTTAGAAGCTGGTCATAAATCCTAAATATAGCTAAAGTGCTTATTCCATTGGAATTATCTCATTTCCAAAATGGATACATGCTTCCAATCAGTTTTGAAAGATTATATATTAGTTTCTTCTTTCCTTATCTTTCAGTAAAATCAGAAAGAATGATTTTAGTCTGATCTAGCTTTAGGCTATCTTTTCTTAGACTGTTTAGGAAAAAGTTGAGCTGCAGTCCTTCTGGGAATTTTTTTCTAAAAAACTATTGACTATTGACCAAGTCACCCTGATTTATTCATGTGAGCTTATTCTGCAAGTAATTCTCCTCATAGCAGTGGCATCATTAAGTTAAAAATTCTTCCTGTTGCTCTGTCCCAAGACACGGGCATGGTCTTTCATCTCTGCTGCTCTTGTCTTCAATCCCAGTATCACTACAGTTTTAGAACTGTTTTGTAGATCTGTTTTGTTTGGAAGAAAGGGAAATATGTTCCAGCCCTCCTAAACTAGGCATCTGTTGCACTGCTTTGATGGCTTAGAGGGCTTTTTCCATTTTATTTCCCTAGAATCACATATTACAATATTTGTTGACTGAAAGAACTCTTGTGAAATGCAGAAGTCAAGTCAGGACTTAGAATATTTAAGGAATGGCACCTTCAGAGTACAATTAGATTAGCTGTGTGGACATAAAGACATAGTATGTAAAATAAATGCTGGCTTGTGAATTGTGCCCGCAATTCACAGCTACTTACTGACAAGAATCATTGTGATCAATGAGGTAATATTAGACAGCCACAAATTTCTCTAATGTAATCAGGCCTTTAAATATCTCAGTAGATATGATTCAGATTAATCGTATATTCAGAATTACACTAGCCGGAGTAGTTCATATGGAAGGCATTCTGAGGAATAATTCTTCTACAAGATATATAAAGTTAATATAGAGAACTGTGAAGTGGGTAAGGCTGTATGTTTTTCTTTTCTCTAAAATTCTATGAAGGGAATAAAAAATATGTGTTTTTTCACAGGGAAATGGATTTTTTTAAAAAATAGTTTTCCCCAAGCCTTAAGGAAGAAATGCAAATGAGCTCCACATGCTCTCCAAAGTATTCAGGAGTAATTTTACAGGCACCACTGTAGGCATGTCATTCCCAATATACACGAGCCAATAGAAATGGTACATTGTGCCTTTCACAGTCCAGAATTCACAGGAAACCAGATAGGCAAAAAAAAAAAAGTCAACTTTTAGAGACATGCATCTGGAACTTCAGACCACATCACGGCTAATGGCTTTATTGTGAAACGCTTCCTCTCACTGGGATCGTTGTCAGAGGGGCTGTTTGTGTTGCTAAGCATATTGTAAACCCAGCAGCTTGATACATCTGGCATTATGCTCTTCTCTTTTTGCATGGAGAAGAAAAAGAAAAAAGAAAAAAAAAAGAAAAAAGAAAAAAGAAAATGAGAGGAGAGGGGAATATTGTAGAGTGTAACTGATGTGTCAGAACGGCTCTTTGGGATATGAATTCTACAGCAATGCATAGAAATATACTACCATAATTGTGGCTCCAAAAGTATTACAGGCACCTTGTTGAATATAAGGACAACACATTTGCTTCCCAGAGAATGTGCAGTTTGACTACAGACTTGGCACAAGAAATACTGCAGTTAATAAATGAAAGCAAGGGTTACAATTACAACATTGTGCAATTCTGGCATGTGCCATGAATTCTTTGTATGACCCCAGCACACTTCATCCCAGACTTTGGCTGGGCTATTTATAAGTCAGAGAAAGTTCTGGCCTCATCATACTACAGTGACCAGTTACCCATTTAGCTCTCTTGTCTCTTTTCTCCTCAGCCCAGCAACAGTAGGTAGGGTTTTTTGGAAAACAAAATAGGACTTTAACTCGTGTTTCTAATAAAGCCATAGCTAATGAGTTATTGGCTCCTTTATGAAACTGGTAAAGACTGGTATTGCTTTAGTCAGAACAACTTTTTTGCATTAATTATCCCTTTAAAATCCCCACTGCTTCTTTACTGGATGAAGCTGGTGACAAAGCCACAGAAAGATCACGCAGAGCTGAACTCTGTGATACGGTCGAAGAAAGACTGAAAGCATTGGAGGGCAGGCAAGCCCTCTACTCCTCTTGCCAAGACTGAGTACTTCTAAGTATTTCTAAAACTTGAAATCTTGACCTTATATTTCTTTGAAAGAGTTAACTGGTGTAATTCCTTCCAGTTTGGTGCATAAGTTCCTGTGGGACATCACGCTTGCAATTGGACAGCTCAAGTGTTTTTTGTGGCGTGGTTATAACCATGGCCAAGCCTCTGTACATGGCATGAAGATACTCTAGGGGTGCTTGGAGAGTCAACTTGTGTGTCACTAGTACTTTGGCATATTCATAGGTGATTTACCTCTTCACAGCCTTGGTCCTCAAATCTCTTTACTCTTTATTCTGAAAACAATTTGTAATTACATATGTCCACAGGAACATATTTCTGTAACTCTGAGGAATGTTATGTCTCTTTCCAAGGGTCACAGGAGTCTCCTCAGGAGCGCTTCAGAAATGTTATATTAAGCGAATATATAAGCTGTTAGCAACTCTGAGGTGTGGCTCCATGTTTAAACGCAGATCTTCTGTGATGCTCCTACAGGTTAGCATTGCTATTGCCTCTTACTAACCATTAAAGTCAGAATTTTTCACATTGGTTTGTCTAGATGCTTTTATCTGGCTTTGGATGAGCTGTGTCCTGTGCAACTCCTCCTGCTGCAGTAGGGCTGAGCTGTCATGACAAGAAATGTAATGAAGGAGCCACTGGAAGCATGCTGGAGCTTGGTGTAAATGTAGCAGAAATGTATCTACACTCAGAGATGAAAAAAATGGGTTCATAATTTATTCTTTTCCACCAGTGTAAGTCTATTGTGAGCAGTGACATATTTGCCCAGGGGACTTGCTCATTTTGTTGACATTTCTGTCCTTTAACAACTTATTCTAAGACTAATTCGTAGACTCTTTTAACAGTAGTTATGCAGAAGTCCTACTTCTGTTATTTTCCCACTATACATTCCTTTCTTCAAAGACCACAAGACTTTTTCTATTTGTTTTATTTTTATTTTCCCTAGTAAAAAGAAGAGTAAGGAAAAGTGGACACAATATGCAAAAATATTTGGTTTTTAGGTCAGAGCACCATAGGACCAGAAAACATAAAACATCTTTCCCTGTGATTAGCAGCACATTGTAGCCCTTTTGCATCTGGGAAGCACAGTCTGTGCTTCCAAACTGTATATTAATTTCCTTGTGTATGAATGTGTTCATGTTCACATATGTGTTCATATGTACTAAATATGAAATACAGCTCAATCATTTCCAATTTCTGGGCGTTTTGGCTGCATTTCCATTTTTAAGTATTTGGAACTGTTCTTACTTTATATTAACTTAATGGGTTTGCCTGTTTTTAACGAGCATGTTTAGTGCACTGAGACATTATGGTCACTCAATAGAATGCAAGTTACTTTTGCACACATTGTGTTGCGGGCCAGATTCTGACTGATTAATACGTTGCAGGTGTCAGCCAAAATACAAAAGGATAAGGAGAAGAGTAAGGGAGTGAAGTTATTCCTTCTCGCTGGCTGACTGCTCCTGTTGGGGGTTGCAGAAGCCACTCTGAGACTGGATTGGAAAGACATCCCACTCAGAATCACGGCCCTAGAAACAATACTTCTGTCATCATTTCCATCTGCACAAATTTTTCCCACTCACAGCACAACAAAGAAAAAAAGAGCACCAGGCAAGGAGGCTCTTCATGAGGCTCTTGCCAGCCAAAGTACATATGCCCATTAAAGGTAGGTTTGCACCTGTTTTTTGGGAGTCAGATGGAACATTTCTCGTATTTTGTTGCCTATCTGTACAAAACCCCCTCAATCTGTGCAGGCCTGCATAGTAGCTAAGATAAACGTTGTATATTTTCATTGTTTGATTAAATCTTGTCTGAGCTATCAGCTGTGTAATGAGAAGAGCTGGCTTGCTCTGAGGTGCTAGCTGTCAATGGTTATTGTTAATCATAATCTAACAAACACCAGATACAGCTATTTGGCAATTGAGAACTAGCATTTTTCTTATTTAAGGTGATAGCAATGAAGGAAACATAAATCATAACATACTCATTTTCCCATATCTGAAGGTGCATTAATATTTAGCATTTGTCTACATTTCAAGACAAACAATTCATGGTTATTACCAGAAAATTGTATATTTTAAATTTTTACTCAAGTTAGCATAGAGAATTTATTGACTATTTCTCTTTCTTGGGATAATTCCACTAAAGACAGCACTGCTGGACCTTTGAAGAAAGAGCCAGTTCAGTCTCAGTAAGGTGAATTGCTATAAACATATAGACGACTGTATAAATAATGTATACATTATTTGTAATGTCTTTATGCTAATTTACACTTCTGACACATCGTTATGCTACTTTCAACTTTATGTGTATCTATGAGTAGAACAACTTTTGGTTCTTTTCATAAATTCTGTTTACAGAAAATGTTCAGAAATATTTTATTGAACCAAGTCCTGATGATGTAAATCATGCCAAGTACCTAGAGAAACCAGATGATAACCATTAAATAAAATTGAAGACAAGTTCAGACCTTGAAAACTTAATTTCATTGGGATCCCAAACATCCTGAAAATTAAGTACCCAGGCTAAACTGAGTGTATAGGCTCCCACTCACATGGGGCTTCATCATGGTTTTAAATCACAGCATGGTGCTGTAGGCTAGACAGAGCTGCACTTCCCAGCTGGAGATATTTTGACTGACTCACAGGGTTTTCTGAACAGACCTAATGACTCTTTGTAGAATGTAATATAACCACATGCTTACATACTAGTATGGACAGTGTAAAGAAGAGAACTCTTTCTGCTCTCTTTGGGGATCTGAAAAATACATTTCATGTGTATCTTATATGGCACAACAAAACTTTCCTGAATTAGCTGTGGAAATTAATATTTTCTACTGTAGTTTTGGTGGGTTTGCTTTGGTTTTTTTAGAACTAAATTTACCTCATGCTCTTTAAATGCAAGCAGCATTTTTCTGTATAGTATAGACCAGATTAAAACCAGATATAAAACAGCCACTGAAAGCAGGCATCACCTAATTGGAGGCAATTGAACTAAAAATGCTCCTACATATGTGAACAAAGAGGAAACCTGGGATCTGAGATGTCTCTCAATTCCTAGTGATAACCTCAAACAATTAGACATCTTTCTCTTCCCCAGAATACCTCTTGATATAGTTTTGGTTCTTGAATGTTACTGAATTACACAAAACAAGGGTATCACCTGCAGGTTCACACTAGGCAAGACTTCCCACAAGGAAAGTGGGACGTGGCCCACCTATCAAAATTGACAAAGCCCCATCGTTATACACATGTCCACTGTGTTGAGGTGCTTGTCACCAAGCGAAGGTCTTTGACTTGCTAATCTCCAGCTTCTTTCCTAAAGCCTCATTAGCATGATGGATCAGGACTTCAACACCATCCCTGCCAGAGCTGGGAGGTTTACCTGGCAGGTCTCACTGATGACAATGCAGAGCAGCAGTGATCACTGGTTTTGAGGACATTCAGCTGGGCCACCATAGTTGTGGAAAGGAAGATCAGAAGGATGCTACGTTGTTTTCTGTCAGGGGTTTGTAATGGAATGATCCTTAAGGTTCTGTCCAACACAAATTATTCTGTGATTCTGTGATTTCCTATGCAAAAGGGTTTTTTAGAAAAGAAGCTATTTTCCAACATTCTCTGTAAACTAATACCCATCACGAAATAAGGTCCCAAGAAAGACACCAGGAAATGGACATAACAGTCACCACTGATAGCTCAGTGGTGGGAGAAGGCTCTTCATTCTCACAAACCCAAAGAAAAAAAAGTGTTTTGCCTGGTGTAAGTGACGTCAGGATGAACATCAAGGTCTTTGTACCTGTGTATCTCATCAGAGTATAACATATAGCCTGCACTGTCTATTTCAACATCATTCAAGGTAAATATGAATTAATAGATCTCTGTGATGTAAACCTAAGCTGCTGCCAGCCACTTCTATTTGGTTACTACACGTCAGTGTCTGGTCTCACTGAACTCTGGCATCCTTTGGACTTGACAGATTAACACATATATGAAGACATTTGCATATTTATTTTAAACCAGATGTTGTTCAAGCAGTACAGCCAAATTCCCATCATCACTACAATCACATTGTGGGTTTTTAACATAATGGAGCCATTAAAATTCCACCACATGCTTCTTTGTTAGGAAGAAATGGTTATTAAAGAATTT
Organism: Vireo altiloquus; assembly: GCA_013396875.1. Lineage (NCBI taxonomy): Eukaryota > Metazoa > Chordata > Aves > Passeriformes > Vireonidae > Vireo > Vireo altiloquus. The sequence goes on from VZRF01007210.1 coordinate 681,871, forward strand.
TCCAGGTGAATTCTAAATGAATCCTAATTAAGGAGAAAGAATCCCTAGGTAATGTTAATTGCTACTATTTCTATCATTGAAAGATCTGGTTTATACCAAAGACTATTACTTTCTTTTACAAGAGCAGTTGTCTATGTTACAGAAAAGGTGTTTGGAATAAAGTTTTAAAATATATAGTGTATTTTTTTTTTACCATAGACTTATATTTGAGTTTTGTTTTTAACAAGACTTCTGAAATTATAACTTTTACATTGAGATCATAGAGAATTTGACTTTATATGTGAAGATCGATATTTGGTAACATGTAGCACAATTAATCACTGTTAAATGAACTAATACAAAGCTCTGGGATGCAAAGAATGAGTGACATTTCTTTTTGTTAAAACTGGAAAGGAAAGTTTCAATCCATAGAGTGATTAAGAAAAAATTTCATATAAGAGGAAGATTTATTTTCTGAGAAGGGAGCCAAGAGTAAGAGGAACTGGGTGAGGTTGGAGACTACATTCAAATAGACCTTTCTGATTCAAAGTGACATTGTTTTTCTAAACACAAAATTCCAGACAGTCAGAACGCAGAGGGAATACCCAAGAAAAAAATACATTTGGAAGTGCTACTTTGTATTAAAAAATAATGTCTTGGGGCCAGGAACTGCCCTTTGAATTGTGGCACTGAGAAGTGAGCACAGAAGTCAGAAAATGGCACACCTGGTCGTTTAGCATTTCTTAAATGATTAAATCATTCTTTCCCAGCTGACGGCAAGAGCTGCAGGCAGCAAAAGGCATCTCCCAGTGGCTGAGACCCTGAACATCTCATTACACGTCTTGTAAGACACCCAGATGCCAGAGCAAGGGATGAGATTTATTGAGGTTATTTAAGTTTCAAATTTGCTTCGGGGCTACACATGGTATGCAGTTCAGCCTGCACAGGCCAGGCAGAGGAAGGAAGGGGAATACATTTAAGTAATCCAAAGCATGGTGGGTGATGGAGTATCTTAATTTCTTATTCTGGCCAAAAGAAACAAAGGAAAAGAGTGAATGAGAGAAGGGAAGAGACAAAGATTGATCTAAAATGGGCACATCTCAGAAATCAGGTCTGCTGATGTGGTAACCACCACAACACTCACCGAAGTAGGAAAGGGCTAATAGATCACTGTCAAAGGCCTGTCCAAAAGTCAACAGAAAACTGCAACAGATATGATGGGAAGACAGCTCTTGGCAATGGCACAAGAAGCTCTGCACTTGGAGCTTGCTCCACCAGGCAAAGGTCAGCTCAGGCACGTAAATGCTGTTGCAAAATATTGTTGGACATTTCCGAGCAAATGCCTGGCAAATTGTGGTCTCAGAGAAGCTGAGTGGATAAAGGTCTACAGCATCTCATTTGGATGTGTTTGTTAAAAAGCTGTGTCTGAAATGTTTGAAAAGTTCGGTATAGACAGGCATACTGCAGTGAGTATGAGGTTCTGTCTTTAATGAGGTCTAAGTCGTGGTACAGTTGACTTGAACACAGGAAAACTGAAAAATGTTAAGCTGTCTCAGTCTAAACAAGGCACAACATTGGCGAAAGGGAAGGTTATTGCTAAGCAAAATGTTAAAAATATGTCTTTTTGGAGTCATTCACACAATTTTAGCATTCACACAATTGTATCATGTAAAAGAATAATTCTTTGGAAAAGCACTTTCTTCTCTCACTAAGAAATAATGTTTACATTAACACGATTTTTTTAGAAAACAGGAATGTAAAGATAACTTTTAAGAAAGTTAGAAATGTCTTTTCTAAGGAAGCTAGAAACATTTTTTTCTAAGAAAATTATCTTTAAACTCTTTACTGGGCTAATGAAAGCCTTTAGTAAATTAATTGACTGAATGATTTTGTGGTGTTACTCCCATGCTTTTATGATGGTGAGGAAATTATGCATAAAACTATTAATTTGTGAGTGTGTGAGTTCTGAAGGTTTCATTTGGCAAAGATATTCCAGTAAACAGCAGATAATTACTCAAAAGGGTTTGAAAAGTTTCCCAGTTCAGCTTATACTCACTTTATCACTAAAGTGTTGAGGAAAACAATAAATCAGAACAAAGAAATGCCCATTTCTGGTCTCTACATTTTACAAGAAAAGAATGTGGAGACTTCCTTCATTATGTTGTCCTTCTTCTGCATCAGTTCAGACCAATTTGCAAAATGGTCATTTTCTATGCCCTCCAGTCTCCAGGCCTTGCTTTTTCAACTATCACTTGAATTTCTTCTTCTAATAGCTCCAAACCAGAAGTGAATCCATCTCTGCAATGGACTAGAAATGGAATGGGTTAAAACAGAATGAGTGGGAAGGAAGAGGAATACATTTTTAGAAACTTTTATAGTCTTTCCAGTTCATGGCATTTTGTTAGGATTGCAAAAGTTTTAGTTTAACCTTTTATTTAACCTCAGCCTTCAAGAAACCTAATCATAATATTAAGTTTTTACTAGAGAAGTAGTAGCAATCACTTCACAATGGTTTGAATTTTGTAAGAATTATGTGTGACTACATACATTTATATCCCAAGTGTGAATGACACACATTTGGTGTAAGTAAACACAAGCAATCACAAAAATGGTGAGGAGAGTTCAGGTATTTGCAACAGATTTTTCTCTTCAGTCTTGACCCTGTCTTCAGTAATAAAAAATGTAAATTAAAAACTAGGCTGAAATGCTAGAGGGAAAAAAATCAATAGGCAATTTCCTTTAATGGAACTGCACTTGTTATTGAGTGTAACAATATGAGTGACTACATCTACTGAATCCAAGGAATCCTTGAAGCCTCTGGAGTCCAAGGAGAGTTCGCCTGAGCTTGCTGTCTGGCTGCTGTCCTGAAAGGTGATACCTGGTCACCATCTCTACATCCAGCCTGGGTCAGCTGTGAATTTGGGATACCAAATCCTCTGTTTCCAGAGCTGATGGTAAGAATCTTTTTGTTTATAGCTCAGCTGTTCAGGAGCTACATGACAGGCACACACATGGCACACAGACCTTGCACATGCCTTTTAACACCGTGTTGCTCTTCCCTTAATATTGAATAGATAGAGATTCCTTAACAAAATCCCCATCCTGAAACCAATTTTATTTTATTTCACCCTCACTAGGCAGAGCCAGTATCTGGAGATGGCAAAGCCCCTTAGTGTCTTAATCAAGCTTCAGTCTCCATTTTTATTCAATGTCCCCTTTGACCACTACTGCCACCTGGCCAATTTCTCCATCTTCTCTTTTTCAAGAAGTCTGAAAAAAAAAGAAAAAGCTTTTCTACTTGAAGCCAAAGCATTGGTCATATTTTATATGCAAAATAAATGCCCTCATTTAGCCCTAGTCTGGAGGGTATTTAAAAGGTCTTACTAACATAGTGTATATAGTTTCACAAAGACTTTTCTTGTGTGACAGCAGTCACAGTTATAGCTCCTCAAATTAAAAAAGAAAGCAACAACAAAATGATGTTTAATACATTTAGCAACTGCTCAAATAATTTCCCCAACTGCATTTTGGATTTCTTCTCCTCAGTATTTTCAAACTTCTTTGAAGTAATATGAGGAGCCCATGAAGGCCTTGGAGGGAGTGATCCTGCTCGGAGCTCCCTACCCAAGAACCACTGGTTCTGGTTTGGAGGACACAATATCTTCTGACATCTCATTGCTAGGGATGAAGCATCGATTTCTGCATTAGAACTTCCATGTATTTCTTCTATTAGCAGTAACAGGAGACTTCGGAGCTTCCTGGCTGGTATTGTCATTATCAAGAGGTCCATAACCTTGCTGGAACTTGTGGGATCCACAAAACCAAAGCAATGACCCAGGGGAAATAACACAGAAGACACAAAGACACCAAGACAGGGGTCTGGTGCATCTCTCAGAAGAGAGGCTGAGGCAGCTGGGCTGGTTCAGCCTAGAGAAGAGAAGCCCAAGAGGTGATCTCCTAGTGCATCTAAATATCTCAAAAGCAGCTCTCAAGAGGATGGTGCCAGGCTCTTTCCAGTGACGCCCAGAGACAGGACGAGGGGCAATGGTCATAAACTAAAAGGCAAGAAGTTCCAGCTAAACATGATGAAGGACTTCTTTACTCTGAGGGCAGCAGAGCTCTGGAACAGCTGCCCAGGGAGGCAGTGAAGTCTCCCTCTTTGGAGACATTCCAAACCCACCTGAACATGTTCCAGTGTCACCTGCTCCAGGTGACCCTGCCTTGGCACAGTGCCAGACTAGACGATCTGTAGAGATCTGCTCCAACCCTAACAATTCTGTGGTTCTGTGACAGGCAGGATTCATCATGCCCCTGCCCTTTTCCCTAGCAGCTGCATCTGAGCAGTGGAATCAGGTCACCTGTGAAACAGCACAAGCACAAAGTGGAGAGGCTGAGGCAACATGGACCACATCTGCTGCTCTTACACACTGGTAATTTGGTAGTTTATAGTAATTTGGTAATTTGCACCAGCTGAACGTGAGGTCTTTTTGCAAGTTAACTTAGCCCTGCATTTTCACATTAGGGGTTGTAGTGAAAGCATTTGAATAACCCAAGTCCAGTGATTTAGTGCACCAGTTGGTGAATGCCAAGTATCCTTACAGGCAGGCACAGCACATGTGGGATGCATACAGGAATTTTTAAGGATAAAAAGAAAAGCTGTTCTTCCCAATAGTGAAAAACATCCTCCATAACATTACAAATAAAATACATCCTTAAAACAAAAACTGTAACTATGCAAGAAAAGGAAAGTCCAGTGCTGTCAGAGATGTCAGAATATGACACTTTTTAACTTCAGAAATTATTTCACAACCTTTTACTCTCTGGAACACAAGTTGACTCCAGAGCTCAAGCTGCAAAGAGCAATTGCTGTAGCTGAAAGTATTTGTTTCAAAGCACTGTGGAAGTAAATGAAAGTGTCATTTTGCGCTAATGTGATAGGCAGCTACTCTGCCTTGTCAGAACAAGCAAAGTCCTGTAAGCTTTATCCCATTGCCACAGGCACTTGGGCACCTCTCTGGAAATCAATCACAGATTGGCCTGAAGAAGAGCAGAGCTGAAACAATGGCACCAGAGTAGAGGACCCCTAATGAAATCCATTTGCTAGTCCACACCTAGGCTGTCTAGACAGCACCTCCTGTGCTTTGATCACAGATAAACCATTCTAAATGTTACCAGGGCTGCTTTTTTGTTTCTGTTTACAGGCAATCAATAGGCCTCTGGCCATTGCCTCTATTTCAAAGCAGTGCTTTTCATCTGACTGCAATCAAATATACAAGAACAAAGAGATGGGTATTTTGGATAGGAGATACTTATTTTCCTGTGATTTATACTATTTCAAATGAAGAGTGAAAACAAAAAAGCAATTGTGAGTGTACATGTGATAAATGTTTCTAATTAGGCATGCTCTCTTAATCAATTTGAAAGCTGTGTTCCCTCCCAAACCAAAAGCAAAAAAATTTAGTGTAAGCTTTGTTTGTGTGCACACGTAAGTGTTCATGCTGCACAACACTCACCTGTAGATTTTAGAGCCTTTTTTATTTGCATTGGAGCTACACTTCATGATGCTATTTTGTGCTGTTTGCTAGTACAGCCATGAACTGCACTCTGAAAACTCCACATAGAATATCCAGGTGTTTTTCCAAGAGGCTCTCTTTTACGATTTAACCACAGTACAATCTGAACAATTAGAAACAGAAAAATCTACCCCAAAACATTGTATCCTACACTTGTCCATAAATAATTCATACTTTTTAGTCATCCATACTGATCTATATGTTTCCAAAGATTTGGCTAAATTGTGTTTTGCCTGTGGATTTAAACATGTTTTACCCAAATTCAAGTCCACAAATACCATGTGGTTGCCTTTAGCTGGAAGTCTGTGCTTGAACTTTAAGCCCCTCTCATCTTTTATCTTCAGCAACTTGAAGTAGCCTGCTTAAATTCAGCCTTTGAAACCCTCCAAGCTCCTTCCTACATATGTCATGGCAGTTCAGCATCTTAAGCCTCAATCATATATATTCTTTAAAAAACCCCAAAAGATCGTAAAACCAAGAAGAGATTCAATCTCATCTCTGAATTTGGCTCAACTAGTATATAATTTAAAAACATTTTATTTCTTTTGTAATAATCCAATGGCATTTTGGATGCAGTTTAACAAAACTAAAAAAAAGGAAAAAAAATCAGTCTTGTAAAGGCTAGGCATTTTTACTCCTTTATACTTGAAAATATTTCTGTTTCAAAACTCAAGTTCAGGATCAACTCTTTCTGGCTCATCTGTAATCTTCTAAATCATGGATTTCTTTGCTATTTCCTTTTCATCTCTTTCTGACGAGTTAATGAAGAATTTAATTAGATGCCTCCAAAATTGCTGACCTCATGGGAAAGGGAACAGATATACTCTTTCAACAATGTACTGTGCTTAGACTGCTTAAGATGACTCTGTGGTCCTGATTGACCAAGCCTTTGACTTCAGATGCTGTAGGATAAAACATTGTACGTTTGCCCTTGCCACAAAGACATGCACAGTATTTTACTCCCTTATGAAAAATCTTGTGATGTTAATCAAGATTTACTATTTAGTGATAGTAGAAGTGATAATATATGCATCAAAAACCCTCTCAAAATATGTCGAGGAAGTAGGAAAGTCGGGGGCGGGGGGTGAAATAAAGTCATAATAAACTTGTTTAGCCACACAAGTGATGAAGAACAGAGAAACTAAGGCTCTTTCCCAGAGCTGTGTGCATGCCATTCATTTACTGATGTTATTTATCCAAGTCCCTTAGAGGATGCACAAAGTTTTCAGAGTTCAAGTCCCTACATTGTATCACTGATTAAAATAGGAGGGCTACATTATAAGAACACTCCATAAAACTCTTCAGTTTCACTCCTTTGCCAACATTTTCTTTCAGATCGTTATTATTTGAAGTGAAAGATTCCAAGGTCTCTGCAAAATAAGGCTGTGGGGCAGCATAGGAAAATCAATTAACATTTAAAGTTTCACTTCTTCACCTCCACTGTTTCTTATCAAAAGTAGGACATGAGTTTTGTCTGACTGAAACGGGACTGGAGCTGCCGAAAATTATTTTTCTCTCCTAGAGTAATTATAGCAGCTTTAGTGGTCGCCCTTTAAGATGAAACTTAAATAATTCAGGAGAGAAGAGAGACAACAGCATCATTTATAAACACAGTGTGATTCGTACACACTGACTCAATGGTACAGTGGGATGCAGTCATGATTCTCTTATGCATAGCAGTATTTTTATTACAGTTTAATTCAAGAACTATTCCCCCTCCTTGAAGTCAAAAGAGTTAACTGGGTGTAAATCTCCCAGGAATAAATGGAACTGAAACAGTGCCCCTTGGAAAAAGACCAAAACAGCTTTCCCAGAAAGAAAAAAAACCAAAATCCTATGAGTACCACTAACTTTGTGAACAAATTGCAGGTTTAAGCCAAAAAGACATTAAAAACAACAGAACTTTGCCTGAATTCAGCTTGCTTTGAATTAAGGTTTTAATTATCTGTGCCTTCAAATTACATATTTAAACACTATTTATAACTGGAAAAACTAAAGAAAAAAGAGCAAGATTTGGAATTTTTGTTCTGTAGCAGTCTTTCTTCTTCTAGCTGCAGTTAGCCATCAGATCTGTCATATGTCATTTTTCAGCTCATTAGGTGGGATTTTGGCAATTTCTGTGTACAGTAAGAGGTATTGAGCAGTTGAAGCTGGGAAGGTCAAATATTAAGCACAATGTCATCATCCCTAATAGCTTCCAAGGAAAAATTCTTGCATAATTGTTTAATGCCATGAGCTGCCCGTAGTGGGACATACTCGTTTTTGCCAATTTCCATTAACTCTTGAGGCTCACAGCCAGAAGCTGTAGGAGCAAAGGAAGAAACTCAGATTGGAACAAGCTGTTGTGTTGCTGATATTCCTGCTGCCCCATATTAATTAAACGAGACTCCCCAGTAATGAGGAGAAGCCTCAGAGGGTGGTGCAGCATATGGTCCAGTAACACACCAGAACACGCTTCCCTTGGCATGCAGAGACAGCAAATTGTGCACAGGGCACTGCTCAATTAGCATTTGCATGCTTTGGCCCCAAATCAGCAAACAACATCCGTGTGCATTTGGCTCAGGCAAGTCCCCATGAGTTCAGTGGCACTGCTCATGGTAAGAGGCACGAACATCACTGTGAGCAGCGTGGGGCCCTTCTTTGGACAGACATCTGCAATGGCAAATGTGGGAGCAAATCCTTCCCTGCTGCAAACCAGCCTGCTCCTGGTGCTGGCTCTGGGATGCTCTGGCACAGTGTGTATCATGCCAACAGCCGAGATAACGAAGGTTTTAAAAGTATCACAAAGCTATGCTTCTCAATCCCAACTCTTTCTTTTAATGTGCTTTTCAGCGGTAAAGTTGTTTCAAGAAAAATCATCATTTTTTCTGAGAGTGTTTCAATGCTAAAGGCAGAACTGACTTTCAAGACTCATCAGTATAAAGTAATTAACTGGAGTAACTCAAGTGGAATAGATGGTCCCAGGAAAGCTCTCTGGTGTGCATGTATAGGTGCTCCACTCCAGAATAAGCGAGTTGTATTCCAGATCCCAGTGTGCACAAAAGCCTAAGGGTAATTACTCTGCAGTAATTTAGTCTCTTTTTTAGCCTTGGCCTTCAACTGCTCTCATTAAAGCAGTACCAGAAAAAACACACTTTTCTTTTAGTAGAATATTTAAGTTCAAATAAAGCAAATTTCTGGTTTATAAACTAGTTTACTTTGTATTGAAATACCAAATCATGGTTGATGGACAGTACTTTTCAGCTGAAGGATAAAAATTGACAGCAAAAGAACATTAATTTTTTAAACCATTGAAAATAGATAGATGACAATGTCCTTTGTCTTGCACTTGCTAAATGTGTGTACACAGATTTTTACATGGGTTCAGCTGATGGCCAGTGTCATCATTTGGTTGCAAAGCTGGTGCTCCTGACGCCACCCAGATTTTTTCAATAAATTAAAATTTGCAATTGAAAATTCAGATTTGTATTGCATCAACACATCTCTTATTCTAGATCATGCGCGCACAATACTACATTTTAAAAATGTTTTTCTTGCATATAAATTATATTTATAAGCTGTACATATAAATGACAATACACAATATCAATGTTGCAAAACTCCTGTAGTTTCAAAAAAGAATGTTTTTACACATATTCAGGAAGTTAAATGTCTCTCTTTTGATCAAAACCTACTTTTTCCCTTGAAAATTATACTATCAATCTAGGCACATTTGAGTCTACCAAACCCCAACAAATTCTGGATTTGAAAACAAAATCCAACCCATCTGAAAGACTGAAGAGGGAATGTGTAAGGTTTTACCTTTCCCAGAAGGATTCTTTCAGTAAAAGAAAACAAAATTCTCTCAAAGTACTTTATCTCAGTTTTCTACTGTTCTTTTCTGCTGTTCATACAATTTATGAACTTGAATCACTTATCTTCTGGAAACAGAAACACCTGCATTCATAGGCAGGAGCAGGGAGGTACCTTGTTAAAGTAAAACTTCTGCAAACATACTTCTGTCCAATTTTCTGCACCCAAAAGAAATAAAACTATAAAAACCTTGACTGAAATTTTAGCCAGCGGGAAATCAACATGGAGTTCACTGTTGACTTCATTGGGAGCAAAGATTTTACTTTCAGATTCTCTCTGTTTTCTAGTTTATAACAGGTAATGTGGCATTTTTTGGTATTTTTCTGTCACAAAGTCAAAGAAGTAGATGATGAGAGTGGTGGCCCTGAGTCCACAGCAGGAGCCATGTACACATCTTGTACGATGTACAATCAGCAGGGGTTGCAGAAGTTGTCATGACTGAAAAGAAATGTGTGTTAGAGTTTCTGGTTTCCAAATCAGCCTTTGGATCATTAATGTGGCAAGTAGAGCTAACATTAGGGATTTGTCTTCATACGTGGGCCAGGGAATAAGATCAGAGCTGTGCTGGATGCAGAGGTGTGTATCTGCACACATCCTGCTGTGCACCCACACAGTATCATGATGTAGCTTTGAGGAAGAAAGCTAGTATATATCACTGGACTTATAAAATTGCCAGAGAATTTCTTTTTTTCAAGATCTTAGAACTGCAAATACAGTGAGTTCTACCATTATCAGAGGGAGAGAGGACTAAAATGAATATTAATTTAGCCATTCTCACTCAAGGCAAGTCTGTATCTGAATGAAGAGCAATTTTTTTGTTGTTTCTTTGCTTGAAAAAAATGTAACAAATGCTTTCTTTGTTGAAGAAGCCTAATTAAAAGCAGATAAAAATCAGGAAAATGTTTCTTGCATTCTTTCAAATAGAACAAAATGTGCCTGCAATTGTGACCTAAAAAGGAGCTGTCTTTCTGTTTGTTAAAGAGAAACTAAAGCTGCATTGTGCAACCTTATCTCTACCAACCCCATGTGTCACATAATCCTGTTAGAAACAGGGATGCTTATTTTATTCAGCTCTTCCCAACAAAACTGCAATATCTTACATGTAAATGACCTAGTACTTTTGCACAGTCCATTTTTATAATTTAGGTAATAGCAGCATACCCCTGTAAATAGCTGTGAAGATAGAACAATTTTAGCATGAAAGGATAATCATATAATCCCAAAGGAGTAAGAATTACAGGAAAAACTTTCCCCACATGACATTCACTTTCTCAAGAGGCATACTTAGATGATACTGAAGAGAAACAACAAAAAAATCCCTGGGATATAAATAATGCACTGGCCATTGCATTTCCAAGGTGTTCTAAAAATATGAAGTTAAATAGGAAGCTGCATCACTGAATTTATCTCTTCATATCTGTTCCCACAGCGCCATGGCACAAATCATGTCGACAAGCTTAGAAAGAAGTGGTTATAGTGCAAAAAATTGCTATCACGGATTCTGAAGGTACTTGTTTTACACTTTTCTACACAATGATTGCAGGGTATGTGATCCAAGAAGACATTGCTCCCAGCTGTAATGCACACAACCCTGCCTTCCACAGCGTTACAGGGAAATGCTTAGCGAGAGTAACAGGTTAACAAAGCATTGGCAAACGGCTCCTTTGTTCACACTGTTGCAAAAATAAGCAGACAGGGAAACTGGGGCAGAGGGCTGGTTTAAATTCTGTAACACATAAAACAATTTCTCGTTAATTAATTCAGTCATTAGTAGCAGTTTCCCTGAGGGTAGTGTAACCTGAACAGGATATCACAATTACAGCACTTGTTCCTTTTTTAAGCTTGTTGGCATTTGACATGAAGAATTTATCAAAAAAGACATGATGAAAGTTCAGCAAACTCTTAAGCAGCTCTTCCCAACTTCCTTCATACATTGATTCTCATTTGTTCTCCTGGTAGGCAAGGTTTGTAAAAGCATCAAAAGTGAGTGTACCTCTTCCTTTTCAATACATACAAGACCTCTGTAGAATTGGTACGCCTACCTACCAAAACATCAAATATATATTTTTCCAAATCTTGGGTTAAGGAATCTTGATTTAATAGCTAAATTTTCCAAAGTAGTTGGGCATCTAAAAATGGGAAATATTTAAATATTTTCATAATTCTGATTGCATGACTGGGTGATCCAAGAAGGCAATAAGAAAGGAGGGACTGAAGCCATAGGGCAGGAGGGTTGGCACATTGTGGCAGAGAATTTCTTGTGCACAGACACCAGTCACTGTTTCACTCTGTACTCTGGCCCCAAGCCATGCCACCAACAATTGCTCTGGTCCTGGTCAGGAATTGCTGTAATTTAGGCAATACCAGACAGTATTCTTTAAAGACAAGAAGTCATTCAAGATAGAAACTGCTGGGAGCTGCCCCTCAAAAAATCTGAAATGCTCAGTCCTCTCTTGCAGGTCCCTAGCCCTTCTAAGACCAAAAAGAAGGGGAATAAAAGCAGCCTTAAACTGCAGAGATCTATAGAAGAATGAGCTCCATATTCCTAGTGAAGCATCTCTGGATTTCTCTGAAGATCTGGTGAAGTGTTCTGCTCTCCCTCACGCGACTCATATGAAAACAGAAGTCATGTGAACCAAATGTGCCACCTCCATTACTGAATGATTGCTGAAAACTCTAAGTTTTATTTTAGTGTAATGCATTTAATGGTATTTCAGGCATCTCTGTGCAAGAGAATAAATCACTGCCTCGTAAGATGTGTCTTGGGTCCCATAGAGCTCTCTGCACCCAAAGGGCACCACAAACTCCCACTGTGATTCACCATGAGATCTGCAGTGGAATACTCACAGGAAAAATATTGTTTCAGTAAACAGGTTATTGCACACCCACTAAGTCCAGTTAGGGCCACATTTTTTCCCACAGTGCTGGATTTTGATTTCTTTCCTGCTTCAGCAGTAAGGGAAAGGGTTTGAAGACCTCAGACAGTCTTAGAATTGAAGTGGGAGAATGATTTAGATGACTCTGTCCTTGAAACAGGATGAGCAAAACATAAACCATAAGTGAAATTATTTATGATTGATAACAAATGGTGATTTGTACAAGGCAAAGGTGTCCAACACAACATTTTATGTCACATTAGAGCAACTATTATAAATTTTAATGTTCTGGATCAAAACAGCATAAGAAACCCTGTTCTTGTACAATATTGGATGGTTATGGAGAATGTGGAAAAGGCTTTTTTGCATCCACATTTTTCAGCTTATCTTTATTTTTTCTTATCCTATGAAGAGTTTTTCTAGTCATTCATACATGTCCTGTAAATTTCCAAAATATATCTTCATTCATATAACTCTTTCAAGTAAAAATCTGCCCACAGATGGGCAGAACAAACCTTCTGCTAAGAGAAGGAGCAAACTGCCAAGGCTGAAGCTCCTGTCTTGTAGATAGGCAAACCTTTTATGTACATACACAAGGATTTTGGATGAACTCTGTGAAACTTTTCATGTGAAGGTTCACTGGGTCAGCCATTTAATTTGCAAATACAGTAAATTCACACAGTGCATGAGGCAAAGAAGTGGTAGTTCTAAGATAAAATAGAATTTGTGGGCCTGTAATTTATTCTGTTAATCAATGGCACCATTACCTCCACAGAACCAGTGACCATTGCACTTATAGACAGCATCTGACTCTCCTTGATGTTGTTGAGGAATCTTTCTGAAAATATGTGGTCAGGGCTCCAATAAAAAACCTTCTGACCACATTTTATCGTGATAATGACCAACACAGCCAGTCTGGACAATAGCTGCAAATAACAATTTAACCAAAGAATTTTATCCAATGGAAAAATCAATACAGTTTACAATGAGTGCATGTCTTAATAGCCACAGGGCAGCCACTAATATTGTCATTAAAGACATTCTTGCCTTTATTAATTTATGTTTTTCCTCTTAAAAAAAATCTATGTGAGCAATAATCATAAGGGAACACCTCTACATTCATTTGCTTTTCAAATGTGCCTAAATTATTTAGTTTGTCTAATGAATTTGTCTTGTACTAAGATCTTTGCTATCAGTCCTTGCCCTGCAGCCTTACCTGGCAGTGCTGTCAATGGTAATGTTGGTTGAGTGAGAACTGAGTGTTTGGGGACAACATTAATTGGAAAATTTGAGAAGTGAACAATGCATCCAAATTTGTATGTTACAAGTGAACAATGCATCCAATATGTATGTTAAAAACACACTAAAATGACAGAAAGATATCTATGTGTTTAATCAGAGTTATTTTTAGCATTTCAAAAGGTGTGCATGTTAGAGAATTTTAATGTCTGGAGTTTCTACCCTGATTAGGAATGATTGTATACTTTGTGAGCCCCAGGTGTCCCTCACCAGAAGTCTTCTGATTAGTAACAAGAAGTATTAAATCCAAGAAAAGAACTGCAAATCAGTACCACAAGTATCAGGATCTGGCCACTTAAAAAGGGAGTAGTGATCCTCATGTTCAGCTTTCCAGGGGCTCCTCTGGGTGTGCTTTCCAGAGTTACCAGGAAACAAATAAGAACAACTGAGTTCCTTCTGAAGAACATTCTGAAGTGATGTTTGTCCTGCTGCCCCATGTCATATTTTTAACAAATTTGTTCTAAAATTTCCTATTTCTGCTGTGGGTTTTTTCCCCAATAAAAGTCAAAACAGGCTTTTGACCATCTTGAAAATTATGTTATCCTTTATCTCACTGGCTTTGGTGTAAGCAGAAGTATGTCCAGGATTTGCATGGGAATGAACGGTTTGGAGACAGAATGGGAGTCTAAAAATTCCCAAGAAAAATCATTCTGATCACTTCTTACATGCTCATCAGGACAGAGCTACTCAACAAAGGAAGGATTGGTTGTGTTCTTATCCACAGCCCTGGTGATTTTTTGAGAGATGATTTATCTGAACAGGAGGCTGGCAAAACCAGAAATACCTCAGAGAAACAAACAAAGACCAGGAAATAATTGTATCTCAGTAAAATTGTTTGTCACTGTACCTCAGTTGTACAGAAACAGACTCTTTTCCCTCCAGAGTTAAAAGCAATTGTCAGTTTGCCAGCACAAGTGTTTATGACATTTTGAGCAGGAGTTGAGTAAAAATTTAAGTGTGGAAAGGACAGTATCTCTCCTAAAGAGGCTATCTACAAAACCAGTAGGGAGTACTGATTATGATAAAAAAACCTATCAAATTCTTTGTACATGCTATGCAGTGATAAAAACCAGGATATTCCTAGAAGCAAAAAATAAATTATGCTTTGTACATTCTACAGAGAAACCCAGCACAAGTATGACATTGAATAACTTACACCAATTATATGTTCTCTGATCAAAAGCATTGTGTTTCTATTGGCCTGGGTTTTTGGAAGTTATGAACACAAAGATTTCATGGAAGATCATGGGCATTAAGACACATTTAGTTTATTTAAAAAAGCACATAATGTTACCTTATGAACTGTATTTGTATTGATTCCCTGTTGTGGCTGAGGGCTCAAAGAACAGGAAGGACATTTTGGTGGTGGTTGTTCATTTTATCAGCTCTAAAGAGCTCTGCTTTATTAGTGGTCAGAGACAGCTTATTCTAAAGAACTCAAAGAAGAGTAGCTCTTCCCTCAGCATTAACTTCCTGCTCAAATTAATTCAGGGCAATTTGCAGTTTCGAAAAGCAACTGCTGAAAGGAAGGCTTAGTGGGGTTGGAGTGAAAGAGCCCAGGCTGATACTGCCAGGTGGCCTGAAACAAGATTAGTTGACATCAAGTTCTTAAAAAAGCAGTATTGTAGCTTAAGCAGCTATCACTGTGACATTTTTTCTCAGACACTGACAGGGCAAGGATGATATTTCTTAGCTATTTCCTCTGCCACAAACACTTTGGAAACTTAGGAGAAATTACTGTGACCTCCATATATCAACAGACCCTGCTCAAACTCCTAACCAGGTATTTTGGGATCAGAGAGAAAGAGAGTGGGTTTGTGCCTTCAACCTGTGGGTGTAACCTTAATGTCATGCTTTCTGTGACTTTTCCTTCCCTACACAATCAAATAGGATTGTTCCTTCATCTGGTGATGGAAAGGGTTGCAGTCTCTCTCAAGTGCATGCCAGTTGTGTCACGGTTTATATGTGTCTCACCTTACTGGGAAAGACGTTGGAAATATTTTCATAAGTCTGGTTTTGGCCATAAAACTGTTTTCCTCTGTCTCCTGTATCTCTCAGTGGAACAACCCATGGTCCTGAATTTTCAGCATACTTGAGAAGAAGGTCCCTTAACAGAGCTGGAAATTTTGCCAAGGAAATTTGTGACACTAATAAGGTGGTTATTCAGAGCCTCTTGTGTATATCTCTACCAAACTCTGCATTGTAGATACAAAAACAAAACACCACTTGAAGCATATACGTAGCAAGTATAATCCTCCACATAAAACGTTAAATTTCATCATGCTATGGAAAAAATGCTGGAGATGGCAGAAGAAACTTGACCATTTTGACACTACTGTCAATACCCTAAAACTCCTGAATGAGCATTAGGAAGAAAAGAAATTATCATAACGTTGCCTGAAACAGGAGTTTCTGTTTTCTGCCATGGGTACATGTCTTCTGGAAGAGAAGAAGGCTGTGTACAAGAGTGTAGGCATGGATAAAACACGAGGCATGCGTTGTGCTGATACCTGTTCACTGGAAGATGTAATCCTGCTAGACTGCTCTACAGAGCTGCTGATTTGTTTTCCTTTTGCCTTGAGGTGCTGGTTAAGCATCATTTTGCCAGAAATAATGCAGCCATTTAAAAAAAAAAATGATTAAAGCAAGCAAAGTTCCCATTGAGACAAAGAAAACTTTTTTTTTTTAATCTCAAACCTCTGCCATTTAATTAATTTTTCTGAATACATTCAGGAATAAAAGAGAGAGATAGAGAATTTGCCATGCTAGAAAGGCAAGGAAGTACAATACTTATAGATAGAATTATGAGAGAGAAAAAGAATAAAATTTTCAAAAGCTCATGGTTTATAATTTTTTATTTATGGAAGATGGAGTTTTTCTAAGAAAATTCAATTGTTTTGCACCATGAGAAACAGAGGCCTTTTAAATGGCCTCATTATGCTCCATGATGATTAGAGTGCAGCGTTTCTTGTGAATAAAGTATTTTCATTTTGAAGTTACCTACTCTACATTGTATTGAAAACTCTAAAGAATTTTCCTGGATTGCTGGGTGAGCTCAAAGAGGCTGTAAGCCACAGAGCTGCCTGGTCAGTGAGTTTCTCAAACATTAGCCTGGGATTAAAGAGCTGCTGCCATTTCCTGTGATGTTTGAGACCAGCCTGTCAGACTGCACACTTCTGGTGTTTGGGGGAAATAGGTAACTAACCAAAGTAATGAACATAAAAACCCAGCAGCTACAAAAAACCTTTGCTTCTCCAGAGAACTCAGGCTCCTGGCCTGGATTTTTTTGTTTCCACATGGTCTTTCAGGCTGGGGAACCAAAGTAAAAGAGCAGGATCTCAAGCAGATTCCCATCAGGAAATAGCCATTTTTCTGTCAAAAGTCTTAGAAGAATTGACCTGTGCACCCAGAATATTTCAATTTCCAGTGAACAGCTGTTCATTGACCAAACATATCATGTGCACTTTCAGGTACCCCAAACTCCCCAAACAAGGTGCTGGTGCCAAGCCCTGGGCTGCTGCCAGGGAATGCTCAGAAGGCAAACCCAGATGTCATGTCCACAACCCAACCACTTTGCTTGATTCCCACCTCCTGCTTCTTCTTGAGACTTAGACATTGACTTACCCAACTCACATAAACCTAATACGAATTCTAACTCAGTGTCCAAATGTTGGCTGCCAGTGAGATTGGAACAACCTATTTCTGGCATCATTATTTAAAAAGTGGCCCTAAATGCCTTGACAAGTCCCATCTTGCTAATTGCCACGTGACCAGAAATGGAACCCAGATCTCCTAAGGCACAAATACCCTACTTTTCTAAAGTTGCAGCTTTTGGCCTAATATCTTTGTAACTGCATTTTCTCCATGAATACAATAGTTTTAATTGTATCCCAAACCCCAATCCCCCAAAAAGCAAATTTTAAACTTTGAGGCTGTTATAAATATGCTTGCCAAACTCAAGTTATGAAGTTACTCACTGGTCTACAAACAAGGAAAATATCTTTTCTAAGCTCCTGTATTTGATTTCAAAATTCTTCTAAAAAATACTACAGAGTGAATAATGTAGAATAATGAAAGTATGTGTCAAATACTGCTTCTTTTACTGTTGGATAATTTTGTTGAACATGCAGGGGTTTTTTTCCATTGATCCTGGGACTTATTTCACACACCTTTATTTTCAGTTTTTCATTTACCTCATACCTGAAATTTCATCTGTGTTGTTCAATTGTTGGACAAGAGTAATTTTTATGTTTCCTGATAGACTGAACAAAAATTTCATTTTTTTTTTAATGCTATCACAGATGTGAAATTTGTTTCTGTTTTCCATCTTCATTCTTTAACAATTTTAGTCACATTGTCATATGAGTTTAACTTTCATTTTAGCAAAACACAGAAAATTGAGGTAAAGTAAATTCATTTAAAAGTTTATTTACATGCTGTTTTTTCTGCTTGCTATTTAACTAACTTCTTAAAAAGCATCTTAAATTAGATTACTGTTTAATGAAGTATTAAATTTTACCAGGGCTAACTTTTTCCACAGCGAGTTAAAGAAAGCTGAGGAAAATGACACAGCCTGGGAACAATTGCCATATTTCAGGCCTGAGGCAGCTTCTTTGCAGCAGTGGGCTAAGGCCCAGAAACCAATCCAAAATTCAAACCTCCAAGTGAAACATGAACTAGAGTGTGAGTTGTTTTCAGCCTCCTTTTGCCTTGATGGTGAAATTTGAAGTATATTCTCAGAGGCTGCTCTTACTAATTTAAAAATTCAAAAGCCTCACTGCATTGTGCATGTCACTTTTTACCACAAGAGTCACATTATAGTTACTATAATTGCTCTCTGGAAGTCAGATATAAGCCTGTGTTTAAAGGAACACATTTTTATGAAACTTTTATAATGGCATTGTTACAGATTGTTCTACCAAACTAAGTAACTCAGCCTGATTTCTTTTTTCTTAAAGGAGGCTACATTGGAATTATGTGTTCTAGCTTCTCTTTAAAGTGAATCAAGTTTTCAGGGCAACCGTCTGGAAACTTTCTGGAAACAAAAGAAGTGGAACCTTTTCCATGCACAACCCCTAGGACGTGCAAAAGGGTCAGATGCAAGTTGTGTGTCTGGCACCTACCTGATGCTCACGTGAAGGTATTTGGATCTTCAGCTGATGGGAATAAGCAATTATATGTAATGCTGGGAGTTTCTCTCCCTGTTGCTGATTGAGAGATTTGACCAGTTAATTGAAGGATAATTGCAAGATTATTTTGAAAGGTCTCTTAGGAACCCAATCCAGAATGATGGGAATATGTGAATATTTCTTTTTCTTTGCAACTACTCTTCAAGGAAAATGTCCTCCCTTTCTAAATTCAAGTTCAAAGTGGCTGGAAAACTTTGCACGAATGCAGATATTCCCTGTGGAAGTGGGGCTGCTTAGGCATGAGGTGATGGGTAAAACAAGGCGTAATTAAGACCTCCTGTGGAGATGCATGAGGCTGTTGGCAACACCAGTGGTTTGTCCTGTGAGTTTCAGGCTCAGTTCAATTCTGTTTCCCAAAGGACACTGGACATTAATGAAAAGCACGTTATCTACTCTCACCAGTGAGACATTCCTAACATTTCCTCTCAGTGCAGTTTGCATGTGCTGGCTGACTGCCAGATGAAGATTTTTGGTGTGCATAGGGCCAAGAAGGTTGATCAAAATTGCTCTAGTCCATAAAAACTAGTTTTGATAGGAATCTAAGACAGTTTGTGGAAAGAAGGCTGCATGCCTGTATTTACTTTGCTCATGTCCAAACTGTCCACAGCACTGGGCTGTGTCACAGTGGTGTTTTACACAGTCACCTCTGCCCAGACAATGAAAACTCTGTGTTAGCAATAAAACTGTATCATGGAAATGGTGGCAGTGAAGTCAACGAAAGATTTTCACAGTGGTTTAAGTTTAGAAACTAATTCTTCTTGACTAATAAAACTGAAAAGTGTTCCTATTTTGAAATGTACATATTAACTGTATGAAGTCTCTTATTATGTCAAATGGTATGATTTTTAAAGGCAGGTAGATATATAAAGTGTACCTGATCCCAAGAACATTTTTTTTTCTATTTATTAATACCAGGCAACAAGGGAAGCAGGAAAAGTAAAAATTGAAAATAGAATGTGAAATATGAACTAAATACCTTTGGTGCAGAGTCAATTATATCATTAATTACAATCAACGACTATGACACTTTTTTACCCCTCCCTACTCTCTGACTACTTTACTGTGTTCACAAGGTATTTCCCAGAAATATTTACTCACCTGTAAGCTATAGAGCAAAGCTGCAGAGCTCTAGAGCCAAGGTCTGAGTCTTGCTGAGGCTCCCCAAACAGTGCAATCCCTTCCTGCTGCTGAGGAAGTGCAGTGGCGCCGGTGGTGTCTCGGTGTCACACACAGCTGGAACAGCAGGAAGGGGCTCAAAAAGAGGCATCTGACAGAGATGAAATTAAGTGAGGGGTTAAAGAGTGCGCTTTCATGGGCTTGGCCAGCTAGACACACAGGCCAAAGGATGTTTGGAACAGTCACAAGAACCTGAGGAGGAAATCTAGAATATATATCTATATATCAATATATTTCTAATTGATATGTAATATAGATAACATATATATATAAAATAAAGAGCAGATGCATCTAATAATTTACACATATATAGCTCTGGGCTGTAGTTAGTTATTTTTCAGTTGCCTAAGTATTTCAAGAATAAGAAAGAAAGAAAGAGGTAGAACTTTGATGCATCAGAAAATAAAATCAAAATTCTTCCATAATTTTGACACCAAAAAATATCTTCTTTACTCTTTAAATAATATTTCTAAAATTTTAAATGGAAAGAAACTTCTTTCAAAACTCTACTGATGTATTAAAGTCTGAATATGCATTGTCCCCATTTGCCACCTTTCTATGGGACGTACAATGTGAATAGAGAATATAAAGTGCAGAGTGAAAATCTTTCCCCTTTAATAACAAGCGTAGCACCATTAAGATACACGTAGACCACTGCTCCTGTATTTAGTACTATTCATGCTTGGATTCTGTATGACTGTTGTAGCTATGCAGAAAATAGTTTGGACATTAAAATGGTTTATTCATTATATTTGTAGTGCCAAGCCAAGTGAGTCTTCAATATTGGAAATTAAAAAACAACCCAAACCAAATTAAAAAACAACCCAAACCAAAAAAACAAAGAAAGAAATAAAAAAAAAAAGGATGGGGGAAGAAAAGAGAAGCCTAATAATGACAGAACTGGTCTATTCTGAGTTGTGTACCAGGGAAGCTGTAAGGCCATCATCACCTCTCTCTCTGGGATCTCTGTGGCCAGGACTACCCAGCACCTTTGAAGCCAGGGAAGGGGAAAAAAGAGTAAAAGAAAATTAGAAAGGTAAGATCCCCAGGGTATCTGTTTTGAAGCTGGATTGTAATACAAGCACAAATGTTGTTTTGATTGAGACATCACTATCATATCTAAAAAAATGTCCTTGCAGCTGGCACTACTGCTGTGTTCTCTACACAACGGCCCATAAGAGTGGAATTAGAATAATGCAGTCTCAGCATCTCTGGAGAAGTGTTAGAATGACCTCAGTGTTCTAGATGTTCCTGTGTGCAGTCAGGATCCAAGCCAAACTGGAAGCGCTCAAGGCCAGGTTGGATGGGCCCTTGAGCAGTCTGGTCTAGTGGAAGTTGTCCCTGTCCCATGGCAGGGGGGTTGGAACAAGATGGTCTTTAAGGTCCTTTCCAACCCAAACAATCCAATGATTCTATGGCAGGCGCTGTTGTGAAGTTCCCTTTAGCAAAAGAAGCAATATTTTATTTTGCAGCAGTGCTTTGATTTGTACATGTTTTGTGTAAAGCTGTGGTGAGACCACCAAGCCAGGATGTGTGAGAGATAGGTTTAGCTGTTTCTTCAGTCTGAAGAGATTTCCCTATTTTCTGCTTAAATGCTTGGCTATTTCAGCTGATTGTTAATTTCCTGATAACTGAGATACCTAGATTTGACCTGATATAGGATCAGATCTTCAAATACCTTTGAACAGAGATCACAGATGCCATGGCAAGCAAGACCACATGAATATAAATATCCTTGATAGACACAGAACCAGGCAAAACAGATTCAGCTGACATGACATTTGTGAATGATGTAAACTCATAGGTCTAATTTTCCTTGCTCCTCCTGTCCATAACAAAAAATCTGGGCATAAGAGCCCATTTTTCTGTTATGTCTGGTCAAGCCACAGTGCAGTCAGGCTTCTAGTTCCAGATGAAGTGTCCTCAGTGCACATGTGCAATGCAAAGAATAACAATAATACAAAGAAAACTATATGTTTAATAAATGAACATGTCTATGTAGAATATGATTTTATTTAGAGTTTTTCTCGTGTGATCTTGAAAGTTTTCTTTTTCTATTCCTCAGGTACTTCTATACTCCTTATGAAATTATGCTATATGTAATGAGATAAATTTTCTTTTTTTATATATTGAAAGAGAGCATAAAGATAATGGAAGTCCTTAACAAAACAAAGCAATCTAATATATTGCCTCAGCTGAACATTATCTTTCTCATCCCTTTTTTACAGTTTCACTTCATGTCATTTCTGTATAAAATTGCCTAGATTCAGTCTCTGTTGCAGTATGGACATTCAGAGACGTGGACATGACATATAATTAATACAGCCTTTCTTCCCTCTTTCTGTTTCAGATTATAGACCTAGATTTTGGACAAGTGCATAAATTTTGTATTATAGCATGAGAAGCAATTAATCCCATTAATAAGCAATAATTCATATAATTCAGATCATGGGCTGTCACTATGAATTACTTCATTAGCCAGCTTTTTACCCTAGGCTAAAAAGCCAGCTTCATTAATTCTGTAGAAGGCTTATTTTCTTCTCCTGAAAAAACACAGTCGAACCCATTTAAAGGAATACTCCTCTTAACAACAGATACCATCCAAGAAAAAAATTATTCAGCAGCAGGTCTTCATACATGTTACACTTATTTAAAAGATAAAACATTTAGATTACCTTTATATATGGAATAAATGTCACCAGAAAGATATTTGTTATGAATAATGATTTTCTTCATTTTGAAGGATCCCAGTTATAGTCTGGACTCAATAATGTGCATATCATGCTCACATGGAGTTGAATATACTTATTACAAATCATTTTAATGATGCATTAACTTTTAATTAGATCTGCACTTCAAAGTAAATATACAGTGCGGTGAATATAACTGGAATGAGAAGGGAAACTTGGGCAAGGTTTCCCCACATTAATTTTATCTCTTCTGAACTGTGACATTAACACACATTTTACTGAACACCTTCCTTATTATGTTACATCCTGGGAGTTGCAGTGAAAAGTATCAGGGAGGAATACTGCTTTCAGGTGCCACCAGGATTAAGGTTTTCAATGTTTTCCCTGTCTAGATATCCAGGCAAGTAAAGGGAGTTCTGCAAATTTTGTAAAATACAACTTGAAGAATTCATTGCCATAGCATTTAAGATATGGCCATTATATCTTCTCTCTAATTCATAATACTAAAGGAAGATATTTACCAAGTGAAGTACCAAGTGAAGAAAAAAATAATCTTAACTTGCTTCACTGAATTAAGAAGTGTGTCTGTGAGTGAAATGCTAGTCTCTGTGGGCAAAGATGGTCAGACTGCAAGGATTGTGAGAACTGTTATCCTCCAATGAAGAAACTAATGAATAAAATACCACCTTCAACTACAAAGTCGGAAAATGTGACTGCCCTTAAACTGTTTTCTTGTAAGACACAAATGAAACATTGTCCTTTCGTCTTGTTTCTGCATATTCTGGTGTCTGCATGTGAACTATTAAAAACAAAATAAATGATATGTAAGCCAGAATTACTTTTATGATTGAATGATAATAGAGAAGATTATTTAAATATTTTTTTCACTATTTATAATGAATTGGATAATGCCCTGCCAGGCATGACACTGAACTTTTTCCATTATATGTCCTTAATACTCAACTCTTTCATTATTCAGTATGTCTGAATATTCTAATCTGCTCTTGAAGAGAAAAAAAGTACAACCATATCAGAGCCAGGGACAATTATGTCGCATTTTTATTAAATTAACTCTGGGTTGTAAGTTTACCTTAACAACCACAAACATTTCTAGATAAAACCAAGATTACTCCTTGCTTGATTTTTTCCAGATGAAAGGTTTGTGGATTTTTTTTTCAAAGGAAATTATTATTTTCATGCTGTTATATACTAGCGAAGTGGTGAGAAATGCTGCCTTTTATTGAGATGGCAATGGTGTAGCAGCTGTGATACAAACACCACGCTGGATGGGCAGCAAATCTTGCAGTGTAGAATTGTTCCAGTAAACGTTAAGTGATTTGAAAAGACCTGACAGGCGAGAACAGCAAGCCCTGGAGTCATGTAAAATGCAAGAGAAATACCACTTTATGGATGCTTTATGATGGCTTCAGAAACAGAAACAACAAACTAGCTATTAAAATATAATTTAGCAATAATATTGCTCCCAGTTTGAAAACTATCTATGAGAAATAAATTCTTTTACATTCAAGAACAGTCTAAAATCCTAAGACATGCTCTTATTTCTTGTAGATGGCTACATTTGGCTGGGCTGTATGGAAATAACATTCAATTATATGCTACATTGGTACCAGTCAGAATAGCTTATAGCTGGGGAGGATCTCTTCCCTCCCTCTCTCCTTGGTGGCATATTTTTGAGTTTATTTGAATAAAACCCTTGGAAACAAACAAGAAAGATTACTCAACATCTACCAGAAAGTGTGAAGAGCGAAGAATATGAACATACAGTAATAAGCCAAATAATCAATTAATTCAGCAATGCCTGCTGGCTGCTAATGCAGCTAACCCAGAAGGCTCTGCAAAGCCTGGAGCCACAGAGGAGATATTTCTGGTGTATCCATTTTGAAACAGCAATTCTAAATCTCATTCTGAGCTGAGAAGCAATGAGTAGTGTCTAACAGAAATACGAGGGTGATTTAAGGTAGACTAGGTAGAATTTATGTCCTTTCTTGGTCTTCGGCCAGGGTACTAAAGTTGTCACTCTGCTAGCAAAGAGCGCCTGGGGATTCTTAATGACCAGACATGGTCATGACCTCTGTTTTGCAAGTAATCCAAAAAACAGCACATCCTACAGAACACTGATCTTTTCCACTAAGCAGAAACACTGAAGGAAGAAGGACTGCCATGAGGAAAGCATTGCTAGCATGCAGCTTAAGGGGGAAAAAATTCTTGTGCCTCAACCTTTCTGCATCACTGCCACAAGGTTCAGTGTTGCAAATTGTCAGTGCCATTGACCCCACTTCTGTGAAGCATTTAAGCGTGTGCTTAACTTGGAATTAATAAAGCGGTCAGGAAATGTCATAGCACTTTGCAAGCCTTCCATTCCTGCCATTTTATTATTCACCTAAGCGGCCACCAATTCAAGTTGAAGCTTTTGTTTTAAGGGGATGCAAGAAAAAGAAAAATAGGTTTTGTGATTGTGCTGTGTGTATTGATGAAAAACAGCTTAATGCAGTGTTCCCACCCAGTCAGGTCTATTCAGTAGAACAATTCGCACATCACCAAGTAGGATATGAATGGATACTGTCTTACCTCTGCTGCTCGGGTAAATGAGTGACATTTACTAGAACCTTAGCTCAACAGTCCTGGGCACCTGCAAAGCTCTAGGCACCTGTATCTGATCCTTGATTGCAGTGTTCCTTTTCCATTTGTTGTGCACTGTTCCCATGTGAGGCTTTTGTAAGAAATGCAGTAGCACCTGGTGTCCTGTGAAAAAGGGCTTGAGGAGCCCTTTCTTCCCTGCTACTTGGACACAAGGAGTTGCTCTGTTTGACTCTGGAAATCTGCTTGGTGACTGTGTGTCCTTATTGATTGAAGTCTGCATTTGGTGAGTTTTCCTCTTAGGACTGTACTCGGAGAGCAAACTTCAAAGAGCAAATGAGACAGTAGTGTATTTGTTTCGTAGTACCTAACTCAAAGATCATCTGACATTTTTATGGTCTGCTCCATCTTATATTCTTAGAGCAGTGATCATTTGAAAATCCCTAGCAATTGAATCACATGAGTATATTTTCCTTCTTGTCTAAAAGAAACTCAGAAGAGTTTCTGAGAATTTTCTGAGTTAGAATAAATGGAGCTGTAACTATAGCAGCGGCAAGAAGAGCATTTAAGTAAAGGATTTTCTTCTCTTCTTCCTTTAGCAGAACCTAATCTGTTGCCTGTCAAGGCAGGGTGATCACTGACAACCATGATGGATGAACTGGGAAAGAAATATTTATAGATATTCATATTGTTTTTATTTCCATCTCTCCATTCGTTGCTATCCTTCCTTCATCCATCCCACATAACATGCCTGTCGTCTTTTATACATTAATTCTGAATTCAAATTCTTCCCTCTTCTTTTTTTTTCTAGAATGTTATAGTCTTTGAAGATGATGACCACATCTGTTCTCTAGTTATCAAATATGTTTCTTATTTTAATGATTTCCTTTGTCTTTCTAAGTATCACCTTCAGCAGATCTAAAGTTTGGTTGCACTGATACTTTTCTCATCTCCCATTTACTCTATCCTGGAGAACATTTTGCTCCTCCTGCTCTCGGGGGCTTTCACCTCTTTGTGTCAATTGTCATAGTTGCAATTTGGGCAAAGCATTGTGCCTTTAAGCTTATCTATTTCTGCTACCTTTGTCTTTTTGATTAGCTGAGAAGACAAATGGAATAAAAGACAGTTGACTCTACCTACTGTCACTCTAGTGCCTAGATTTTAGTTTGGGATTTCGTTTCTTTTTTTAAGCAACTGAGATGTTGAAGATACTTAGAGACTGTTTTTGTCTTTAATAAAAAATGATGGAATACACAAGAAATTTCTGGTGGTCTCATATCACCTCAGGATTTCCTCAGAACAGAGCGGGTCACAGTGCATCTGTATCCTGAAATTTCTCCCTATTTCTTTACTGCTACATCACTGGTTTCTGAATGAAGCAAAGTGAGATTTCCTATTATGTTGTTTAAACACTTCTTCTCTTCCCCTTCTCGCCCATGATTGTGTCATGCCAGGGAAAGTCACAAAAGAAAACACATCTGTTCTGCTTATACAGAGATGGCTCCTGCCATGCCAGCCCAGCCTGTGAGAAGGTGCCAGGCCAGGTTCCACTCTGTGAGGGACCTACGTGCATAACAATCTAACTAGAGCTGAACACCTACTTCCAAGTACTGAGATCCCAAAACTGTCCCTTTGGATCTCACTTTTCACATCTGTATAACTGACCTAACCTGAAGTTCCTTGTGTGGATAGAAAGGGAGCACATGACTTTTTTGAGATGCACATCATACCCTACATTAAACTGGTGTGAGTTTTTATAGCTCTTAAAATAGAAACCACCAAATTCCCTGTGTGATGCAATCATACAGATCTTGCATTTCCAGGATGTTATATAACTCATCATGCTGCCTGGGCTGTTCTGCATGCATCTGTCATTTATAAGCAGAAACTAAGAAAATCCCTCAGCTTGTTTCTGAAACTCAAACCTAAATGTGTGCACTGCTCAGAGGACAATTGCCTGTCATCTGTTTTTCAAGGGTTCTTTTAACAGAGATTCAGCCAGCCAAAACAATGTTCTGCCATGCAGAAACTGATCTCCAGAAAAAATATTTATGCATGTAAAAAAATTAGAATAAAGGGTTATACATCCCTTCATTACTGTTTCATTTTGTATTCTCTGTAATAGCCCATACCATTACAAATTCATGATGTAGTCCTGTGAATGTCATTGTTATTTAGCATTAGTTAAGCACTGGTTAATAGACTGTCCCCATGTTGCTGTGCCACATGTAATGTACACAGTCATGGAATAGAGAAAATTTTGCTGATCTCTCAAAGACTGGTTAACACTCAAAATGCTGTTAGCACTTTTATCATGTTGGACAAATTTGACTAGTTCCAAACACTTTATCTTAAAATGAATGACAATGGGATTTACTTTCATTTTTTAAGCTAATAAGGATATTTGTTGTCATCTTTTGTTTTCCTTCAGTATTGCCCAAGTACCACCTTCCAAGACTTCACATCAAACAAACTGCCAACCACAAGCCAAAGCAATAGAGTCCTCCTGGGACTGCCAAAGTGTCAGTTGTGTAATGCCACTGTTACACCACCTTGGAGGAACTCTACTTGGCTCCTTTCGACTGCAGTTATCAGTCATTTCCCCCATTTTCCTTCTCTGCATCAGTGGTACTGGTAAGATATTTTCCAGCAGTTTGTTCTCTGGTCTCTCCCAGCTGCCACTTTCCCCTGGGCAGAAGTGGGACACAATCAGGAGTGACTGACTGAGGCTCTCAGACAAGCTCTTAATATTCTAAGGTTTCTGCCCAAACATTGAAGATCTGGAACCTCTGTTTTTCTCTACACAGCAGAAAGACATATTTCTTTTCAAAGAAAGCCAAGATGTTTCATCATCAAGAGGTACAAGCAATTATCAAACCCATGGTTCCGTCCAGCATATTACTTGCCAGGAAAATAGCTCACTTGACATTACTTGTAGACAGTTCTCAGTATAACACAGTGAAAAATTCCTAAGAAAACACATTTGGCATTATTTTAGCCTGTTTCTGCTTAGTTCAGGAAATCTCTCATTCTTTTTCATCATGTCTCCATTTAATTTCATTTCTATGTCAGTATTTGGTATATGGAAGTTGTTAGCTAACAGAAAAGGAAAATTACAAAAAGAAAGAGCACATACATGACCTTATTGAAATAACACTGTTGTCTAAAATTAAAGCTTTTTTTCCTGATCATGGCTACTTCCGTGACTTCCTCACTATTCAGAGTATGTGATTTTTTAAAAAATTCCCCAGCCAGCTCAGCAGAAGCCAAGGGGGCTGGTTCAACATCATGGTTGCTGGGTGGGATTTTGGGTCCAGTGATTCCTGGGTAGTCAATCTTTTATCACTGCAAACCTTTCCAGCTCTCCCAGCTGTGAAAATGCCCTTTGGAGACAAGCCTAAGGTGTGCCAGGTGCCCCCAGTACATACTTTTTTTCTGCATTTGAAGGCCATGTTTGAACTGCCGTACTCTGTTCTGCTCTGACCCAGATCTGAGCAGGTTTTTTTGATGCATTCTTCACCATTCAGCTAGGCATTCTGCTAGGAATTGGTTTTACCGACAGCTGGGGAAGCAGATAAATTAGGTTTACCTTGGAAGCAGTGGCACACATCTCTGCTAAACGCTTACAAGCCTCACTAAAACACATCTTTGGTGTTGTCTTGGCAGTGACCACCAGGGCAGCAGAAAATGCAGCCAAGGTACCCAGTGACAGTCAAGACAGCATAGAAAAAGTTTCCTTGAGAGCATTTCTATTGGGTTCTGGAGGCCCTCTTTGCTACATATGGTAGATATAAAACTCTGAAATATAGAAGATATTTGAGAGTTGTGTTTCTCTCCCCCGTGCTCCCCACAGAGCTCAGCAGGCTCACAGTGCCACGGTGGCAGAAGCTGGCAGTGCAGAGCACAGACTGAGAGCAAAAGAGAACATGCAGGAGGAAACTACACTGTTCTTTACAAAGTAATGGGCATTTTTTTCTGCTTTCTGATATGAAAACAAATTTCCCCTTTTCTGTGTTGAAAATTAATGGCCTATGCTGTCCTTACTTCATACAGTATCATTGTCTCAAATCTTGGTTGTGCTATTTGATGTTCACACATATTTGTATGCCAGTCTATCACCACATTTTCTTTTCAGTTCCACACCATCTTAAAAAATATTTGACTTACTAATGATCCTTCCTATTCATCAAGGCTTTATACTGTAGGAAGGAAATATGAGTCTTCTGCTCAGTAGTTCTGTTTTTCCTCCATGCCTTCTACTGACTAGCATAAAAATAGCCAAATTTTCAATTTTTACAGTCTTTACTTGTGAATGTTTCAAGTGACAGATCAAAATCTCACTGTGTTCTCCTCTGTGCTACTCACAAAAGACCCATTTTTTTACCCATCCATACCTAACCATGTGTCAAATCATTCCCCAAAATATTTACCCAGTCTAATCTCATCTAACCACCACAGAAAAGACATTTCTCCCTGTGGCAGAAAAGTGGATACTTTTGGTTCCTGGAGCCCAGGAAGAATGTCAATTGCTTTGGAGCCTTCAGCCTCAGGAAACATTATTCCTATCTGCAATCAAAAATTATTAAAAAACAAATATATAATTAAAATTTAATAAATAAAATAGTGAATAAGGATATAAATTTTTAATTGTTTGACTACTAAGAGACACAATAGAAAGTTAATATGATGATAATGTGTTATTAATGAACAATTAATTACTAAAATTAGGAGGTAAAGCTGATAAGATGAGGAAGTGGTTTAGGCCAAATTATTAAGGCAGAGGTTTGATCTTCTGGGTATAATGTCCAGTGGGTTTAGAACTGAATTAGGACCAAACTGCTTTTTCAAAGCTACGCAGATATAAATCCACAAGAGACAACTAATTATATATTTCCTTGTAGTTAATATTTGATTATGTACTTTCTGGTAGCTAATGTTTGTATGTTTTTAGAGTGCTGTCTGTTGGTGGAGATGAATGTTAAATAATTTTATCAGAAGATATAAAGTAGGCTTTATGTTTTTCCTCAGTACATCTGTGAAGGGATATAAAAGTCAAAATCCTAGAATAATTACATTTTGACTTTTCATGGTTTACTTTTTCAGATCTTCAGTTTATTTTTTTATTTATTGCAAGTAGTCTTAGCCCATTTCTTCTGTGAATATACAAATAGAGAACTTCAGACTAAGGAGCTCATAGCTTTCTAACATTCAGCAGTGGGAACATAGAGCCAGAAGGAAAGTCTCTGATAACCCACTCCAGTCTTTTCCATGACACAAACTATGG
The DNA here is from genome assembly GCA_013396875.1 of Vireo altiloquus. Lineage (NCBI taxonomy): Eukaryota > Metazoa > Chordata > Aves > Passeriformes > Vireonidae > Vireo > Vireo altiloquus. The sequence continues at coordinate 712,387 of VZRF01007210.1, forward strand.
CATCCCATCTACTGATCCATGCAGTGAACCCTGGAACTCCTCAGCAAATCATTTTAAAATGGTTTAAAAAAAAGCTCCTCAGTGTCTCATTTTAAAAAAGACATCCAGTTTTGATGTAGAAAACTCTGCTAGTGAGGACTTCACTATGAACCTGATAAAATTGCGCCACTGAGTACCAAAATGCACCTTCAAAAGCACAGTTTCATTTCCAGTTGAATTCCAGGAGTACAAACCCATTGAGATCCTAATACAAGAGAGAAGAATCTGAGTCCATTCAAGTGGTGCTAGCCTCCTTCTCCTCTCCTCCTCACTACATAAACCTTCACAAATCCATCCACAACATTGCCATCATTTCTGTAGCAGACTTTCCTCTCATTTCTCTCATTTCCTTCTCATTCCACTCTCTGTATCTCCTATCTGCTCAGCCTTGTCACTAAATTTCAAGCAACCTGTAGAGATGCCAAGGACAACTCTCACAACAAGAATTTGTATGCACATTTTCTGTCATGGTTGTTAAGAAATAAGAAGCTCTTTCAAAAAAAGCTACATTTTCACCCCTTTCACCCCTAGAACTTCCCACATAAATAAAATAAGTCTTTTTATAGGCCACTTAAGAGGAAAGATGTTTCTTCTCCTACATAGATTATCTTTTTTCTTTGTACTAAAACTGGTAAAGAGCTGCTAAAAGTTTTTGATACTTTTTGAAACATACCATTCACCTCTTCAGACCTATTTTCTATTGTGCCTGCCCAACTGCCTGTGTTAACATTACACTATAACCGGTTATGGACACATTATTTATTTTATATTCAGGACCATTTAGCACCCTTGAATCCTATCATCCTTCATCTCTAAGTGTGTAAATAACACAACAATTTCCTCCACCCAAGGCTTCACAGGGAGTTGAATTCAAATCACAAACTGAGTGTTCAAGTACCAGAGCTGTGAGTGTGACAATTATTTATATTAACCACAGTTTTAGGTCTCTGAATGTCACAAAATAAAAAATTGCAAAAAATTTGCAAGAAACTGAATGTCAATCTCAGTTTTCAATCCTTTCATTGAAACCTTTTCCAGAGCACGTTGCCCTTATATTTCTTATTAAGTTAGCCTTTAAATCATTATAAATTTTGGTTTTATAATTACTAAAATAACAGCTTTGTGTTATTGCTTTCATCTGTCCACTGTGGACATAAACATGGTATAATCATAGCCACATTTCTTTTTCTTTTTCCAACACTTCGTTTTTATTCATGATCAGTCCCATGTAAAGGGATAAATTTGTTCTCAGTGTGAAGGCATATGGCCCTTGGAAGAGTAAGAGAAGAGGAAGAAAACAGAGCAATGTGCATCCAATTCCACCAGAAAAATTATTCCATTATGATCAAGACTCGATAAAAAACGTCACATCTTAAGCAATGGTAGAACAACATATAAAACTTGTGGGGTGCTTCAACCTAGTTCCAATTTAAAATCTGTGTTAATAGTGCAGTTAGCCCTTTAAAAGCACAACAGTTTCCACAAACTTCCAAATCCTAGGTAATTAGGGTTTTCAATCATGACAGTGTTCTTATTATAATGGCAGTTTTGGCAAATAGCAGGTACTAATAGCTCACTGAGGAGCTATATTCTCACTTGAGACCTGCCATCACCAGCCTAATTGCTTCCCAGTGAAACAATAGCATTTTTGTTCAACTATCATCTTTCGTTATTCTGCAACTGGAAGTGAATATTGTGAAATTTAACTTCTCTGCTCTATACTGCAAAAGAGCTTTTCATGGCATGTTTATAAAATACTGGCATTTGCAGTTTTCTCTTGTGTTTACAGAGAGAATGAACATTTATTTATCATAAGAATAAGAGTCTGGGCTTCCTTAAATTGAATCCCTGTGAAAGTTTAAAAATACAACACATAAAAGTTGCTGGAACCCTTACAGAGTAGGTGAGAGGACTAATGAAAGAGCCACGGGAGCTATTCTTGCATCACCAGCCAAGAGCTTTTATATCTACAACTGGTTCCACCAGATCTTCTGTGCTTGCAGGCAGCCATGTCCATGTCTTAAGGAAATCAGGACTCCATTACTCAACTATAAGTTTTCACGTATTTTTAGTGTTTAGCCGTCCCAGGTAAGATTGGCAATTTCAGGTCAGAAGTGTAAATCAAGTCTGAGAATCTCCATTCCGCACAGAGCAGATGGCACAGCAGTAGCCCTGCAAGAAGCCATTGGTAGCCACCCCAAAGTGGAGACACTGATGCTCTGTTCTGTATCCTTAGTCTGGTGATATATGACACAAATTCCAAACATGCAACCCCATGTGTGATTTAGCTGTCATTGTGCAGCAACTCCACGAGGGCCATCACAGTGGTGCAGATAATATATGAAGTAAATAAAGGCACTTCTCACATTGCTTGCCGCTGGATGGTACATAAACTCTTCTGTGAAGTCAGGGCAGTTTCTTTATTTTCCCTTACATGTTCTTTTAGTCTCTTTCCAAAAGCACCTATTTAGGAAGATTTATTCTAGTGTTTTTAATTCTGAGGAGACTCTTGTAAAGTACCTTTGGCTGAATATACAAGTATTTATGGTTTCTAGGCTCATTGACTTCTATTACTTTAGCAGAAAAGAAAGAAACTCTTCTATAAGTAAAAATGTCCAACTGCCTATGCATACTACTATGGCCACAAAATTTTGGTCAGGAGGGAGTCTTGAAGTCATGAATCCTTCTGAGTTAGCACAACTTCTCATGGGAATTTCTTAATCTGTCTGAACAGTACTTTGCCCAAAGATCTTGCTTGTGCTGCCATAGCCAAACTTGAGATCAAAAATGCATAAATTACTGTGTTCAGGTCTGCACCTTGCTGAAGGGACCATAAGTGCTCCAGGAAATCTGCAGGTGGAAGAAGGCTTTTCCATCAGCTGTTGCAATGTGAGTCTTGGGTGGCACAGAGCACACTGGCTGGGTTTGATCCACTTGTTAATTTAATTATTGTACTTTTTGTTATCAGCTGACACAAACATGCTCTATGTAAAGGAACCTAACACTGGGAATTCTTATGAGTCTCTGTAGAGATAAAAGCCACAAAGATTCATTTACAGTACTTGTTAAATTGCTTATTTCATCTTTCTGAAGGCATAAAGATCATAATTTCTTCTAAATTTAGTTCTTTGAGGGCATAGCCAGCCTCTTCTACTGTCTAAGTTGATAGGCATTTAGCATATACTAATTCCCAAATGATTTGCATTAGAAACAGCTTTGCAGACACATTCTGGACAGTCAAATCCAGGATAATAAACCCCCACTGACTGTGTCTGCCTAGTGCTGAGGGGACGCCAGGTCACTCCCTCCTCACTGGCACGGGGACACCCTCCATCTTCACCAAGGAAAAAGAGCTCTGTTTCCCAGGGAAGCTGATAAAAATGGGGCCTCAGGGCCCTCTGAGGAAGTTTTTCCCATCTCAAGAGGGAGCAGGTTCAGTTGAGAAACTTCTACTCATAAGAAGGATGTGCAGTTGATCCCAGGAGCTGTCTGAGGGGATTCTCTCTCTCTAAGTGGAGTAGCAATGGAACAAAAGACACGTTCCAGGAGCCAGCTGGGGTCCAGAGCTCCTGTGGTTCCTGCCACATGGGCCCCTGGAGAGATATGGTCAGTTGATGTGGTCAGCCACTGCACAGCTTCTGCCTGTATGGCAGGATCAGGCCAAGTGTGAAGATCAGGCTGCCCAACAATTCCCCTCTGTATGTCTGGAATGTTTTTCTAGTAAGAACAGACTTCAGGGAAGCCAAGGGCCCTGGCAGACAGTCCAGCAGAGGTGCATGTGCCAGGGAATGTGGCAGGATTTCAGGATACAGGCAACTTGGGACAGCCTCGCCAGAGCAAGTGGAGAGAAAAACTGCACACAAACAGTGTAAGGACAGGTACCATGAGTATCTCCATCAGGTGACTAGGAGGAAATGGTTCTGGGAAAGGGAACAGAAGCAATAGGACATCAGCCATGGCTCTTTCTCTCCAGAGTATCTACTTTTTGCAGGATTACTTGGGGATCCCAAAGGAAACTTCTGAGCCCACTATAGGACAGGAAAGTCTCGCCATCTAAACTTGGATAAGCATTATTTAACTGATCTAATTCATTGTAAAGAATCATCTCTTATTGCACCAATATCAAAAGAATTAATTATTTGCCAACCATCCCATTTCCATTCCATAGGGAGTGAAAACGAAGTAAGTTTGAAATGGATTATGCATTTTAAATTCACTAATGCTGCTCTTCACTAGCCTGCCCTGATAAACTTTTTCAACTGATATTGCTGGAATGAAACCTGGCCCCTGCATTTTATGGAGTTGTTCATAAGTTATACCTTGCTTGGCTCATTTGGATGAAATAGGCTAGGACTCCAACTCTGTAACAGCATCATACCCTCTGGATTTAATTTAACTTCAAAAAGTAAATAGCCTGTTTTGTTTTGACGTCAAAATAGTTCTGATGCTAGAGAGGTTGATATCCGAGGGACTTGGCCATCAAAGCCCAGTTGCTGTCAACATGTCCGTTATTAAAGCCAAGTTTTTAAACTACTTTCCAGAAATATATGACAAACTATCCTCCTTCACATATGCATAATTTTTAACATTCACATTGCTGGTACAGAGCCAGAGCTGCTGTGTTAGATGTATTCATTAGGATCCCAAATGGCTCTGTTAAAACCAATGGGAGCTGTTTTGTTCTGCCTGTTGTAGCAACAGAAAGCTGGAATGCAGTGGCTGTGCTAAGCTGTGCAGTGAACATGCCTTTACCTGGATATATGTCCCAAAGATTGCTCTGGGGACCAATACAAAACAAGAGTATGTGACTGTGGGGCTCTAGCAAGCTGTCCTGTGTTCTTCTGTTGCAGCTTCTCCACACTGAGAATAGAAACCTACCCTTCCACCCAGCAAACCTTGCTAATGCCTTAACTGAAGCCATAAGGGAGGACAGGTAGAGGTGGAACCACCCTGGTTGTGTGTTGGTGACAGTGGCACATTGCACATATCAAAGAAAGGACTCACAACTGCTGAAATCTCACTCCAAAGCACTGTTCTGTGCTGCCTTCTCTCTCCCTTCCATGGAGGTGTTTCTCTCGCAGTTTCCTTCAGAACTATCTCCTTCCAGTGAGGCAGGCTGTCATGGACATGCTCTCTTTGGTTCAGCTGGTTCTACAGTATTGTTTTCAGTGAAAATTCTGATAAAATAGGAATTTTGAGGCCTTGAATGTGATGTGGAGCATCTCTATTTATTGATTAGATTTTATTAGATTGATTCTAATTTTTATTAGATTGGAAATTGTCTGCAACTGATTTTTAAGTATAAAAAGAGTTTTGCTTAAAACAAAGTGATGAAAACGACAAAACTAAAAGAACGTCTTTTCTTTTCTTCCTCATTCTGTCCTCAATGGCTGACAATCCAATCATACAAAAATGATTTAATTATGTTGATATTTCCTGATTTCTCCTCCTCTTTTTGTTATGTAACTATAAGCAGAAGAAAGTGAGATTTCTTCTTCCTTTTAAGCTGTACTTATCTGAGCTCTCCTTTTCAAAGAAGAGTTAGATGCTTCACAGAGAGATGGAAACAGGACAGAGCTCAGTGAGGCTACCCAAACATCTTACGCCCCTAAATGCCCCAAGAGTATCTGAGACACACAACATGCCAGCAGATGGGATGCAGAACTACTGGGCTCTGTTGGACTGGCAGCTGGAGGAGATGAAAAATACCTGAAGGCACTTCATCAGCAGCAGATGCCTTTGTTTCAGCAACTGAAGGAAGCCCCAGAGCCCTCTGATCAGCCTCTGCATTGTGCTGCTTGCCTCAGCTTTCACCATCACAACAACTGAGCTTATAAAATTTTGGCTTTAATATAGTTCCAGAAATCTGAATTTGCTCCTGGCCAGTGGTTCAGTGCATAGAAAGGAGAAAATGTAAATATTTTTAATATCTTGATATATCTTTGCTATTAAGAGGAAACAGAGAACGACATGCCAGCTATTTTACTGGGTCATTGCAAAATCCATATCTCCCCCATGCAGCAATCGTTAATGCAATGGGAGCCATAAGGTAACATTCAGTTCAAGATCTTTAGCATGATATCATATGCTGTGAGATTTACTTTGTCAGGGAGGAGGAGTCTTGAGAAACTCAACAAGCTGAAAACACAAGCAGGGCAGAGAAAGGCAAACTGATGTGAGTATCAACAAAACCTTTCTTTTCAAGCACCTTTACCTCCTGGAGTATAAAGGTAGATGTGTGAATAAAGGAGGTGTGTGAATAGTCCCAAAGAGCCCATTTAAGTGTTTTTTGTCTTGATCATCAGAGGAATGAGGGAGCAGTGGGACTTGGGTTAGGATCAAGAGTTTATTTTAAGTGCTTTTTCCCCCTCAGGAATCATTCTGGTAAAGGCAGATGAGAGAGAGGAGAAAAACTAGACTGAGCCTCGACAGGGTGTTTGTAAGTGCTCCTTTTTCCTTTTGCTTTTAAATTTCATATTTAACTTGTTTCATATGGAGGGAGAAGAGACTGAGGCTGTGGAATTCAGAGAAAACCACTCATGGAGAGCTCTTTGTCATTTCTGTCTTTTTCCTTGTCATTGCAAGAGATGGTGTGAGACTGAACAAGGAACTGGTGTGAGACTGAAAGAAAAGCCCAGATTTAAGAAAACATTCTATGTGTAGTCCCTGAGCAGATTCCAGGCCAAACCTTGATATCATTACAAAATGAATTGTATTTTTCCACACCAGCTACTCCCAGGAATTTAAATAGGGATGTAATGTTTCCCTAAGAATAACAAAATCAAGCTACCTGGCAAGTTCACAATATTTATATGTGTCTGTAGACCCTCTCTGGGGGTCATCTTGGCAAAGGGGTAGAAATGTCACATATTGAAAGGCAGCTTGAGAGAAGAGACATTTGAGAACTTAGATATGAAGACTCTAGAAAATAATTAGACTTCTATTACCATTGTCTGAATTTAAACTCAAGTAGGTAATATTAGTTTTAAAAACCCCAGGAAAAAAAAAGTTAATTTCACAGAAAAAAATTAATTACTTTTTAAATAAGATGGAATTTTGTCCTCAGGGAGGTATGTCACAAATCTTCTGTTCCTCTGATAAAAGCAAACTTTCATTTGTGATCTTTCTGTGGGCATCCCCAAGCTATAACACAGAACAGGAGACACAGGACAAAAGAAAAAATTTCTCATTAACTTTTTATTCTGAAGCAGACTTTCAAACAAAGAGGTCATATTCTTTGGTACCAAGGGTGATATGAAGTTCACAGTGATCACCACCATAAATTATTCCTTGAATCAAAATGTGCTCTCATATTCGTCTGAGTAGCTGTTCCCTCCTTCAGTTTCAACAAGCCCTCTTTTCCCAGTAATAGCAAATAGACTAATGAAAATGTGATCTTTCTTTAAGTAACTTTTCTTATTTTATATCCATAAGCAACCATGGCTAAAACATGTTGTCACAATATGACCCCTAATAGATACACTTCCAAGATCATGTGATCATGATTGATTTTTTGACCGCTAAATATATACTTGTACAAGAATTACTCTGTCCACTTGATGCTGCTTAACCTGGTCTTAAACACAGTTTGAGTAGATTTGAAATTTCTTCCCACAGAAAAGAGTGAGTCTTTCTTTGTTATTTGCATGTCCAATGTTTTCAAAGCTCATAAAATTTTCTTTCTTTTCCAGTGCAAGCAAAAAGTTTTAATTGTTTTCTAAAGCTTTGATTTTTTCAAGGAGGAATCTTTAAAAGTACAAAAAATGCTGAAAGGCAGGAGTATAGGCCAGGCCTGTATAAGGTGGAGCATGAAGGTTGCACAATCTACGCAAAGTACCCTAAGCATATTAAAGATAAATAAAATTCAAAATAAATCAACACATTGGTTTTTTGGGTGGCTTCAAAACTCTATGATTTTTTGGAAGGATTCTTTAATGTGTTTGAGTTGTCCTTTCATTGATAAGGACTGGGAATCAAAGTGGTGACCTACTCACATGTCTCAAAGCTATCTAAATGGTCCTATAAATTACATCTTTACATACCTGCCTGTGGAGCTCTGCTAAAGTCCCTCAAAGATGATCTCCAGTCTGAAAACTATTGATAGAGACAATTATCTCTAACAAGAGAATTCTACTGGTTAAATCAAAACACCCCCTGCAGTTGCATTAACCTCAGCAGAGGTTTATTTGGAAGCAGAAAGGGGAAGAAATTTCATTTTTCAGTATCCTTAGAAGGAAATGATTCTGGCTTTCATCGCAGGGATGAAACATATGAATGATACTGCATCCCAATGCCTTTCCTGTATAACTGAGAAGGAGTGAATAATCTGAATGCTTAGGTTTTGTCAAAATAAAGCATTTCAATTGAGAGCAAAAGAATTATTTTGTTTACACCAAAAATGTTGACATTTTCAAGTTCTGTTTGTAATCCACATGAAGACAAATGTCAAAATTGCCCAATGTCCTGTGAAATGGAACTTCTGCCCCCTTTGTCCTTTGCTTGAAGCAATGAGATATTAAGTGTGAGGGGATGAATTGGTGCTCATGTCCTTTCAGTCCTAGATACCTACGTTCAAGAAAAGTTTCAGTTACTTTGTCATGGTGACAACTTGTGATTAGTTCCAGCTGCAGTGTTGACATCTGTCTACTGCAAACTGAAGAGACTGTCAGTTCACCCATTAGCAGCAATTCAGCTCGGTTTGAGTTCAGCATGGCAACTTTAAACCAAAAAGAGTGCTTCAAAACCAGTTACAAAAGCTCATACACTGTGCTCCTTAAGATGCCATTACTGTGAAGGACTGTCCTTGATATTTTGGAATGAAGCTTGGTCTTCAGTTCTTTCCTGAAATGAGGCAATTGCAAAGTTTCTTTCCTCTGTTTCTTTTAATGGAAAATATCTGCTCTGAACTCTAATTAGCTTTCAATATTTTTACACTACTATTAGCTCTTACAGAATTTGAAAGTAGAAGGGAATACAAACTACTTACCTTGGATTCACTTGGATTTCTCTTGACTTTCACACCTTTTAAAAATATCTTTGGACTTAGGATATTTTTGGCAAGGCTTCTGAGGACCTGTCTGCCAGAAAAGAAAACAAAATTGCTGATCTGGTGAGAAGCAGATGGATTATAAAAGGTACCTGGCACGGAATAGATGTGAAAATGAAGAGCAGAGAATGGATCTCTGGTTGCAGTCTTTCAGGAAACTGTTCCATTGACCATGAGGATTACCAGAAAAAGGGTCCTCCATTTCTTACACATGCTGTAAATATTAACCATTTCAGGAAATCAGGGATGATTTTTGCCTGTGGAAGTGCATATATGGTTTCATACTACTGCACTATGAACTTTCTGCCCTCTCCTGGTTGGAGAAAATTATTTCCCAGTTCTTCCATGCCTCCTGGTTCTTGTGACATCTCCAAGGCTGAACTCACACCACTGTCACACTTCCTGATCCCTCACATCACCTTCATGCTGGCTAGTGCCTGGCTCAGGGTGGGAGTAAGTCTGCCACACCGAGACTCTCAGGAGCAGGGAGGGGAACACAAATGCCACCAACAGAGCAGATGGACACATCTGGACCAAGCCACTCAGTGCTGCAAATGTGGGCTCATGCTCTCATGTGACCTGGGGGAACACTATAGACAGAGACCACTATAAACAGAACCTCTGTTTTCTTTCCTATGTGGACTCACCCTTGGACAAGTGCTGAAATGATAGCCAAGTGAGCAACTTCCTTCCACAGAAGTAAGCACAGCACTATATACCTGAAAGATGATTTAAGGAAAGCTCATCAACCTACAGAAAATGGTAATGCAGCATTCCCTTTGAAGAACTGTTTCTACATATCCCTACTGAAATTCATAATTGTCTTGTATTTTTCTAGAAGAAATCATTTATTGTTCAGTAAGTTTGATAGTATACTTGGCTAAAAATCTTCAAAAACATTCAAGAATTCCTTCTCTTCCTAATTTTCTAGCCAATGCCCTGCTTTGACTCAGTCAGCATGCCACACTGTTCTTGTGAGAACTTGCATTTTGCATGCATGCTTGGTTTGTATGTACACAGTTGTGCCACACCCGTGGAACTGGTGCCATACACTGTTTACATATGTTTGGTTCCCAGGAGTGGCTTTCGTGTGGACATTGTCCTCATCAGAGGTTTTGCTGCAGTTTTCAAACCTGATACATTTTATAGCCATGCAACCTACAAAAGCCTCCTGTCCTGAGTTCAGATCTAGAACTCTTTGAGGACCAGGACCGAGGCTATAAGGGTTCAGCCTTAAATGAAGATATTTTGATGGGTGGATACAAGATTCTTTAAGACACTCTTCTGAATCTGAGCTGTCTTAGCTCAGCTGCAAAGTGACCTAAAGGTAGTTACTAAAAATTTTCTTCTTGAGCTGTGCTTGGGAAAGATAGGCTGATCTTAAATGTGGTGATCATAAATCAAATCTAGCTTCACCAGCTACTTATGTGGCTATTGTAACAGATGTGTACTGCATACAAATAGAACCTCCTACACCTTAAAGATATCGGTTATAAATGTAATTTTAGTATTCTATTTTTGGCAGTTAGGATCCTGATTCTGATCTTACATGCACTGGTTTTATACCAGTGTGGTTTCTTTACATCGGTGGACTCAATCACTGATTTTTGGGTGTGCATGAGGACACTTCATTGAAACATGGCATAGAGTAGCAGGAATAATTGAAAAGTTCCTTAGGTATTAAATAAAAGTGCCAACAGAGTCACACTTTCCCTTTGCAAGGTGACCGTGGCAATTTTACAGTGGGTCAGAGTCGAGGCAAGAGCAGCACTGAGTGGAGGGCAGATGCTGAAAATTAAAGGCACAAGCATGCAGATGGTACAAGGCATGAACAGAGCTGCTATGCTGTGCAGGAGAGACAGGAGAGCAAAGCACTGACATGGACACCTGTGCCATTAAGGATAAACCAATCCTCAGAACTGAGCTGACCCTCTGGAAGCATACGACCCATCTCTGAGGGTTTTTCTCCATGAGCAAGAGACTGTTCTGGGAAATTACTTCATCACAGAGGGATTTTTCTTCTCTGTCATTCCCCCAGTTTTGCTTAACACCAGGATGGCAAATACAATGCCGTTGTACTGGCTCATGGTTGTAGAGGTATAGGAGAGGAAAAGCCGTACCTGCCTCCTATCAGCCCTCTTCCACCGTAACGCAATCAATGTCCACAGAAGCAGACCCTGAAAGCCAGGAATAATCGTTTACTTCAGACTTACTTTAGCCATTTAAAGCCCCTGCCAACCTTTCAGAACAGGGATCATTTTTCCCTTTTTTTTTTTAAACAAAACATAGAAATTCATGACTTGGATGTGAGATGGAGTGAAACGATGAGTTGTTCTTGCTTGATGGGTGTCACCAGAGCATCATGCACTGTGCTAATTTCTCAGCTTGTGAATAGACATATTTAGCCTGACAGTTGAAAGTGGGCTGCAGATTCCACTTAAAACGTGTTTTTCGTGCTGAGTAATGAGGGCTCAACACAAACCAATTCTGGCAGTTAAACTACGCACTTAAACCTTTCATAGTGTTGTCAAACACTATAATCCTTCAAAAATCTGAGTTTGAATAGCCTCAATATTTTATTTAATGAATTTTAAATCCTATAATTACCATAATTAAGACACTCCTTTTGGATCATGTCAGTGTGCTGCTCAAAGAGAGAGAAAGCTGTAGGCGATTTTCGCTAAAGATTTTCCTGAATACAAATGATACAAACAGCTCATTTTGAATTCTTTATGATGTCATTTGGGCAAGCATTTTTATAGCATTGATGTGGAAAATCTATAACACCATCCAAGGAAAGACTCAGATGGAAAGGGTCTTATTATCTCCAAACCTGTCTCTTCCTCTGCTGGCTGTGCACCTAATATGGATGTTTCTGCCCTTCATTTGGTGAAAGAGGATATCTGAAAAGAACTAAAAGAGTTTTGAATGTTGTGAGACACTTTGAAGACTGAAAATGAATGCTAGACTGATGCATGCATTGCCCACTGAGAACCAGGATGCAACTTATTATTCTCTAGCCTCATCCTCCTTGACCAAGGGAAAGTCTTCCTTCCAGTACATCTTTACCCTGTTCCCCTGGGTCAAGCATTCCTAAGGGCTGGTCTTGGCAGTGAAGACAGATGCAAAAAGCCCTTCAGTATCTCTGTCTTTTCTGCATCCTCATTTACCAGGGTCCCCCCTCCATTAAGTGATGGGCCCACATTATACTTTGCTTTTTCATTTTGTTCTAGATGTATTTGAAGATCTTCTTGTCCTTGACATCCTTGGTCAGATTTAATTCCAGGTGGGCCTTGGCTTTTCTTTACTCATTTCTACTTACTCTGACAATATCTCTATATTCATTCCAGGTGGCCTCCCCCTGTTTCCATCTCCTTTATATTTCCTGATTACACTTGAATAATAACAGAAGTATATCATTAATCCCAAAGGGCTCTTGTGCTCTTTGCCTGAATTCTTGTTCATTGGGATGCATGATTCTTGAGCCTGGAGAAAATGATTCCTGAATATCAACCAATACTCTTGGACCCCTCTTCCCTGTAGGGCCTGTTCCCATAGGATTCTTCCAAGAAATCCCTGAAGAGGCTTAAGTTACTTCTCCAGAAATCCATCTTACTTGCTATACTTCTTCCTCCTCATTCAATACCAAACTCCCCAATCTCATTGTCACTACAACCAAGGCCATCCCCAGCCTTCACATCACGAACAAGGCCTTGCCTGTTTATTAGTAGAGAGTTGAGGAATGCACCATTCCTTGGGGAATCCCCCACTATCTATGACTCAGGAAGTTGTTATCAGTGCTTTCCAGAAACTTCCTGGACTCTTTGTGCTTTGCTGTGTTGCTTTTCAGAGTCTCTAAAAGAACCAGGCCCTGTGACTTTGAGGCTGCTCTCTAGATGTAGAAGGCCTCATCCTGATCACACAGCCTGTAGCAAACACCCAGAACTGTGTCACCCCAAGTAGTCTGCCCTTTTATCCTGACCCATAACTCTTCACATGCTCTTCATGTGTCCCAAGAGATAGTTCAATGCATCCCAAGTGCTGCCTGACAGAGAGGGCAACTACACCACTGCACCTTCCTGATCTGTCTCTCCCGGACAGCGAGCAGCCTTTCATGGCAACATTCCAGTCATGTGAGCTATCCCACCACACCTGTAAGAGAGACCAAAGGCCTGCACACAGATCTCTAGTTCCTGCTCTTTGTCCTCCATATCGAGTGTTTTGTTGTACATGCACTTCATGGAAGAATTTGATTATGTCAATATCCCAGTGGGGGAGAAAAGGGATGCCCCATAGTCCTATATTATGCCTTTGGCTGCTTGTGCTTGATCAAGGTATTTTCTCTTAAGCCTCATTTTCCTACTAGGGTGGTCGCTGTAGTTCTCCCATTCAAACACCTTATCACTGTCAAGCCTGGATATGTCCCCATCCCCCTAATTTAAAGTTCTTTTAAAAAGCCCTGGTAACTCCTGAGATAAGAGCCTTTTTTCCCTTTGAGACAGGAGGATCCTGTTTGTTGCCAGCAGTCTTGGTGTCATTTAAGCCAACCCACTATCAAAAGAACCAAAATTCTGCTGGTAACACCAGTCTCAAAGCCGGGTGTTCACCTGCATAATTTTCCTGTTTCTTGCCACACCATTTCCTGTAACCTGCAGCACATAAAACACATCTTGTGCTCCAGACCCCTTGACCTGTTGTCCCTATACCCTGAGGCCTCTTGATTGTCCCTTATTGCGACCTCATTGTTGCCTACCTGGAAAACTATTAGTGGATAATAACTAGTGAGCCATACCAGGCTGGGAAGTTTCTTGGTGATGTGTCTCACCTGGGCTCCAGGGAGGCAACACACCTCTTTATGGGTATGGTCTGATCAGCATATCAGGCCCTCCATTCATCTCAAAAGGGAGTCACCAATTACCCTTCACCAAATTTTTAGTTAGTTGAGGTTGTCATGATGCAGTGGATACATTGCCCTGCTCTGGGCAACTTTTCCATCCCAAAATCCATGTTCTCTTTCCCTCATCCTCATTTCCCTGGGCCTTGGATACCAGGGCCTCATACCTGCTGTATAAGGGCACCTGTGTAGGTGGGGTAGGCTGGGAGGGGATTCTCTTGCCAAGCCAGGCAGAACCCCTTTCCACTCCCCTCAATTTCTAAGGTTCCCCCTCTCTGCCTGGTGGTGAGGGTCCCTAATACTTCTTAGCCTTTCTCCTTCATCTCCCAGCTCCACCACTTGCTGAGCAGATTGTTGATGTGATTGCACTCCCCAGAGCTGTTCTCCCTGCTGCCATCTCAGAGCAGCACCAGGCTCTGGCTCTCCCTGCAGCCTGAGAAATGGAGCCCTGAATGCTTTTGTGGCACTCCCTCTGGGTGGCCACATCATTTCTGCTGCACACAGAGGAAGAAACTTTTCTCTAAGTGGACACCATATCTATGCTTTCTCAATGAGGGCAATGACCAGCAACTATGGAGTTTAAGTTCACAGGAGCAGGTACAACCATATCAACAGGGAGAAAATTAAGGTTTCTTGTGGCTCAGTGTCAATGAGCACTTTTTATTTATCAATTTAAAAGGTTTCACAGCAAACAAATCAATATCTCTGAGAGAAAATCCCACTTCATGCCAAGGCCTGTAATTTCCAGCCCTGCCAAAGGCATCTCCAAGGTCAGCAAGTGCAGCATGATGCTCATTTCTACTAATAGCTGTAACCAGCTATACCCCCCTGTGTTAATTGGGGGGTTAATACCCCTTTGTGTTAATTTGTAAATTAACACAAATCAAAGTATAATAGTTATTGGCCAATTTAATTTAAATGGCTACAAGCTATGAAAGAGGAATTTGTACAACGAGAAAGGATTTTTTTTCTTTTTAAGGCATGGGATCTAAATTAGCATTTGAAGGCAGAAGAGAAAAAGTTCTCTAGCAGCATGTGGTATTGAAATTTTGAACTGGTATTCCTTCACCTATATTCTACAGGTGAGATGGTTTGTGATTTCAACCAGCTGGTGGTTTCTTAACTAAGCATAACGTTACTTAATACTTTTTTTCTGCAGTGGAGATTTTCAGTAAAGTCTAGATGAGTAAGTGGTCAAATCTCACAAGTCTTCAGGACTTCAGTGCCAATTTAAGTCCTAAATATAGCTAAAGCTTTGTGCCCTAAATATGTGTTCTCAGCCCCTAATTGTTGAATCACATGGGTTTTTTTTTAAATTAAATTGGTAAACAACATAGAAATGAAAAATGCTAAGTGAGTACTTCTGTTGATAAATATGCTTTTTTCAAAGGATGATATTAAGATCAAAATGTTTTTCAAAGGCATGCAGGAAGATTAAGATATACAAAAACCAAGTAAGTAGGATAGAAATGGTCCTTAAGGAAAGGTAGTTGTCTTAGACCTGTGGAGAAGGGTTTGATAAGGTTAAGATTCAAAGATTTTGATAATCTTGAGCTAACAACTTTCAGCAATCTGGAACTTAGACTGAGACATGCAGATCTACATTCTTGAGTTGAGTTTTAAATCTAACTGAAGATCTTGTATTTTCATGTAAGTTAGTTTAAAACACAGAACCAGAAAAAGATACATTTTCATAGAATCCTAGAATGGTTTATGTTGGAAGGGACCTTAAAGATAATCTAATTCCGACCCCCATGCCATGGGCAGGGACACCTTCCAACAGAGGAGGTTGCTCAAAGCCCCATCCAAACTGACCTTGAAGACTTCCAGGGTTGCAGTATGCACACCTTCTTCTCTGGACAATCTATTTCAATGTCTCATGACCCTCAAACCCAGTTTCTGTTACCAGTTTGGCTCCTTTTCTCTGTGAAAACAAATTCAATCAATGAAAAAGACAATCAAGGTTATCACTGATGAAAAGCAGCAGTCTAACTGATTTAAGTGAAGTTAGTTAAACTGAGTTTCAACCAAATACATCTCTGTCATGAAAAGGATGAAAGAATTTTTCATTTATCCCAAAGTAGGATCTTAAAAACATTGAACCATTTATATCACCCATATTTTCACCCAGGAATATTTTTTGTCTATGATTAAAATCCTATACTTCAGGGTATGTTTCCTACAACATATCCCATTTCTCAGGTGCTGAAGGCAAACCCTGGGGAGTATTATTCCTTACTTAGTGTGTGCCAGACCACATTTGACACAGTCCATTACACTGACACAAGATTTATCCTTCTGATAAAAGAAGCAAAATCTTCAGCTGGGGAAACAGACTTCGATAGCTGTTCAGAATGAAGCATATCTGGTTTTAAAAACTCTGCTAGTATTCACAAGCCCAGGGGTTGTGTTTGTGGTGCCTGTGCTAGCAATAAGATATCATTTAAAAGCCCAAAGAACAGAAAATTATTGTATTAGCTCTATCTCCAGGCCAGTTGCAGAGGTACTGATTACTTGCCATATCTTCTACAGACACCAGGAACTTCACCCTGCAAATCAGATGCTCTAATATAAGAAGAGTCTGTCTCTCTGCTTAAGAGATTACACTGCTGAAAGGAAGCCTCTGTTAGAGAAAGTATTTCTTCTTAAAGCAATATAACCCAAAAGAATTTGGGTGCAAACTTGAAGTGCCCAACTATAAACAAAATTGCATCAGTATCAATAGCATTATCAATAGTAATGTCAACTAATAGAAGAGTTAGATAGTTGATGTTAAGAAAAAACACTGAAATAGGATGTTTCACAAACATTCCCAAAGTGGTTTCAATTTCACTGAAAATGTAAAATAGTATTTTTCTAAATTATCTTCTAAATGTAGTATCTTCTTAAATTTAATTGAAGGTCTACTGTCACGTTCAAGTAAAACAGCAACATTGCACTAGGACTCAGAGCAGAGGTCGAAGCCAATAAAAGGACACATTTTGTACCATGTGAGACCAAAAAAGCATTGATTCACTGCAATTGTTTTCATTTAGTTACTTGATTTGCAATTAGTTACACAATTATTTGCATTTGGTTAAAGAACAGAGCATTTTCAGACCACTTGATAACTCAGAGCCCTGGATTCCATGTTTTCCACAGTCATTGCTTTCGATGATCTGTTTACAACATGGCTTGTTTTCCTTTAGTGTTAAAAAGCATTCCTTAGTTCTTTAGATTCCTCTAATTCTGGTCTTGTTACCACATAAGAAAATTTCTTAGCAAACCACCACATCAATTCATGTCATTTCTTGGAAATTGCAGACAGATCACTCCTAAATTTTAGTTTTGATAATTCCTTGTAAGCCTTTCATTGTAATGTAATCTTTTCTGCTCTAGAATAATTTTTATGTTCATTTAAAAAAAAATTATACTCAAATTTTTCAGTGTCTTCTTTAAAGTGAGGATCCTGGAGCAAGACGTAGTATCCCAATAGAACTAGTCACACTGGAAGCAGACAGCTCATCATTTTTGGATTTTACCTCTTGATTCAGATTAACTTTGCCCTCTAATCTCAACAGTTGTGCTTTTATAGGACACAGTCTCCTGTCCTGTCTTTTGCATTCCAGTTCTGTTGACTTTATTTGTAGGTTTTTTGTATGAACTATTTTGCCAAGTAATGCAGGGCAAATTACCAGGCTACATTACTCTGCCCGAATTAATTTATTTTCCATTTTTTCAATTCTTTCATGATCCGCAGAACTTTTCAACAATCACTCTGTATCTATATTTACCCTGACAAAATGTCAAACCAAGTCAAAGTTTCTTCCAGATTTAGAGACTTGGTCTTCTTGTTTCTCCTTTTCAATTGACCTTTTTTGTTTGTTACCTATTAGTTCACAGATCATTTAGTTTATACATCATAATTCCTATAGAGTATTGGCCTTTAATCAAACCAGCAAATACCTTTAAAAACTAAAGTATGCCCATTTTAACAGAGGTTGATCCCATGTATATAAATGTGCCAAAATGGTACATCTCTCAGGACCTATTTCCACAAAAATGTTGACTAACATTGATTATACTTCTTTCCTTTATTCATTCATTGATTGCATTTTACATCAGCATTTTCACTGTTTTCCCCAAGACTAATGCTGAGCTTAATATCCTCAGTGATATTAAGTGATCAATATTTCCCATATAATTTGTTTTGGGGCAGGGGATATGCTTGGGAAGGTTGCAAGGTGTCTTTGCCTTTTAAAAACCTAGAGAAACTGTTTGGGTTTGAGATTTAAAATGAAGCGGAAGTGAGAATTGGAGAGGAAATCTCCTGTGAGGTTTGCACGTGAAAATGACTTGTTTTGGTTCTAATTCTCTACTGATTCCATTTAAACTTGCCTAACATCTTGATTAACAAATTTACATTCTGTTTCATTCATGAAAGAGCTCTAGGCAATCAACAAAATCTTATTTTGTGTAGTTTGTAACAACACTGCATAACCCTTAGCTAATTCAGCTTTGTGAGGGACAATCCAAATTAGAACACAGTAGTTATGAGCATTCAATATTGGTTTGGATGCTCTGAGTTTAGCTCCTCAAAATGACTCATATCCCTTTGTGGTACATGCCACTGTGGGTGTGCAGCTGAGCAGAACTTCATGAGACCTTATGTTATGGATGGTTCACAGGGTCTGTTTATAGGCTTGGTTTACCTCCTTCTGGTATAGGAGAACCCCTTTTTGACCCCTCAAATATGTTCAAATTGTGAAATCACACCTGTTGTAGGCCTTTTGTCCCAACCTTGGCATTACCAGTTGGTTTTTCTTAACGTAGTAACGAAAACAAGTAATTCTTCCAACACCAGGTATATAAGGCAGCCTTGTGGCAGCTCTCAGATTAGGTGAGCATTAAAAACAGTTGATCCCTTCCAAAGGATGCCAGTGCCTTTCTATTGCTCTTGCTCATAGTGGCTTCCAGGACATACATGATCACTGCTATGTAATTTCCCCACAATGAGACCTGAGGGAGTATTTGAGCAGAGTCCGGCAGTAGGTGACTGTTCATTACTCCATCTCCCTCCTCACTGACATCCCTAACCTCCTGTTGCTCTTCATTGTATATTTTCATAATTTCCTCCTTTCTGTCTCTGTTGTTCTTCCTGCCAGACCAATTCAGCACCCATCAACTCTCTCTAAGGCTGTCCTGGCCAGTGAATTGCTTCATTCTGAGGACTTTCTCTATTATGTATAATACCTAGCAGAAAGGAGAAGTTGTCCTTTTTAAAAGTAGAATTGAAGGACTGACCAAACACAGCTCTTAGGCACAACCCAAACCATAAGAAAATCAACAGGACTTCTCATTTGTTCACATGATTACAATTAAGCATATCCCTTAATGCTTCCCTGGATGGGAACCAAAAGACAGCAGCAAATTGAGTTGAGATCCCAGAAATTACATTCCTTTTACTGAGGCAAAATCACCCTTTGTATTAGCAGATGACACACTCTCTAGTGCAGAGAAAGACACTTACAATGGGGGGTCCTTTATTTCCATTTCTACGAGTATGGTCCTTCACCCTGCAATTAAATAAAGAAAAGAAAGAGAAATCCAAAAGAAGCAATGCCTTGGCACCTTTGCCTCAAAAAATTCCTTACCGCTGAACTTGGTGGCTGAGCTCTCAGGTTACATTACATCAAAAAAAGGTTCTCTGAAGAAACAGCTCAGCTGCATGAAGATCTTAACAATTAGAACAGAGAAGGAGAGACAACAGATTCAGAGCAAAAGAAAAAGGGGGACAAACTGAGCTCTGATAAAAAGCCAAAATAGGAATTAATGAGTAAGAATGTGATACAGTCCTAAGAAACAGCAATTCTGCTTTCTTCTTTGCTGCAGTATACAAGCACCTTCTAGGAGCATATTAGATAGTGAACTAAGCCTTTCATGGATGCTCCATCTTCCTCCTCATTCTGTCCTCAAGGAAAAGGACATGCACACTTAAATGTTTAATTTGTAAAACTGTAGAAATATGCTGCCTCATATTTCTAGCAGAAAGAAAGGGGTGACTCGGTGGTGATGCCTGGTCATTCTATGCAGTGACAAAGCTCTGCTTGGGTGCTGCAGCTCTCCGTCCTGTGTTTTGCCATGGTAATGCCAGCCCTTCATGGCTGCCCTCATGGAAGGGACACAGCAGGATGGCTGCTGACAGGGATTTCAACCACCCCAGCCTGAGCTAGACTTATAAAAAATCTTCTAAGGTGGGACTTTTCTGCTTTAAGGAGAAAAAAAGCATGCTCTAAGTGGTTCTCAATTTGTATCAGGGAAAATCAGATAATGAAGGCGGCCTGGGGACAGATCTGAAAGTGATGCAGTATGTAACAGTCTTTGATGTCAAGGGCACTGTCAGCTTCGGTCAGTCAAGGGAAGAAGTTCTATGAGGAAAAGCCATAACCTTCAGCCAAATATTTTCCTATTATATAATCTAAGACTTTATTTCAATTATTTATTTTCCAGGACTGAAGCCTAGACAAAGAACACTGCATTCTACCTTTAAAAATCTCAGAAATTGCTTCAGTTTTCTTACTCCCTCAACATCTGAGATGTTTTTCTTAGAGATATCTCTTCAAATTACCTACAACCTTTATCTCATGAGCAACATGTTGATGCACTCATCCTCTCATTTAATTCTCTGCTTTTCCTCCACTAAGAGATGATTTGGATTTGCCTTCTCAAAAATATTTTTCAGATTTTGATTATTTTTTCCTTTAAGCCACCCTTCCAATTCTCTATGATACTGACATTTCCATCCTAAAACAATTTTTCTGTTCTTGCTGTTATGTTCCTTTATTACAGTTTGAAATCTTCATCATTTCACAGTTTCTCCCTTCTCATCAGCCCTGTCTCTTTTCCTCACATATCTCTGGTTGCCTAATCAAAATATTGACAAAATGCTTTCCAAGAACCTGGCAGATGTTCAGTGCATCCTGACACATTATTGTCCTGGAAGACACCTACACGGTTAAAATCCCTTATTCTTACCTTCTTCATATTTGGGATGAATCTGAGAGATATTTTCTAAAGAGCTCCATCCTCCTGACCTTTTTGTTTGGTATCTTATTATGAATTCTAATAAAAAGAGATCACACCCACTTACCCTCTTTCTTTACCTCTGCCAGTACAACTGGCCCCAAGTGCTTATGTACATATATGTTGACAGAAACTTATGTAAAAGGGAATCTCTTTTATCCAAATTTCCCTGCCAAATATCTCAAGAAAAGGTAAATCACTTTATATATCATTCCACAGATACGGTTTATCTTAGGACATCTGTTATTCTGACACTGCAGGACTTCATGTTTGAATTCCTTGATTTTTTAAATGTTTTCTGTGCTCTTAATCTCATTTTTCAGAAATTGTGAAATAATATGGAGGGAGACGTTGTTCAAGAATCTCTTTTGACCTTGTTTTATATGCTGTTGAGTAGAAATTATTTGTATTCTGCAATTTTATTTTATATTTTACTTTCATATTAAGTGAAAAATACTTTTCTGTGCGTTATGGAGAAAAGCAGAGAATACATTCATGTGGTTACACACGTAGCTAAGAGTGTGGGCTGAGCATTTTGCCTGTACACAGTAACACTTGAATGCCTCTATCCTTCTCTGGGGCTAGCAAGTAAATCCGTGTATTTCAGTATGTTACATGTGGAATAGCTGACAGCAGAGTCTGACCAGAGGCATTCAGGAACTGGAGACTCTCACTCGCTGCTTTCCCTACTCTCTCCCACAGATGCCAAATGATGGGCCAGACCCTCAGCTGGACTCAGCACATGAGCCTCAGGTTCAGCATTTTAAAGTATGACAGAAACACTTTAAGTCAGATGAGCCCTCTAAACAAAACCTTTTCTTTTCCTTATTTTTCCTTTTTTTTTTTGTTTTGTTTTTGTTTGGTTTTTTTTGTTTGTTTGTTTTTTGGTTTTTTTTTTGCTCATAGAAGCCCATGTCACACATACAAATACTTTATATGATGGAGTCCTCTGTGGCCCAAATATAAATAGACTCTTCTTTGAAAAAATCAGTAAAAATGTTTTTATCCCCATATCTCATTTTTGTAAATTATTTACATGCAAATTACTATCTTTTGCAGGATAATAACACTAAACTCTTTAAAAAAAGGTGCATTTTGGAACCAATCCTGAAAGAATCAAAACGGATTGAAATTTGAGGTCAGGACTACAGGTGATCATAGCAATCAGTTTCAGAACTGGAGATGAATATAAGATCATCAAAAAAAGGAGTCACAACAGAAAAATTTTCTTCTGACCAGAGTACTAAGAGCAGTCTTCTTGTCAGTTATTCTAAAGAACAAGGAAAGCTCTTCTATTTCACAAATGGGAGAGCATGTCTGAAGAGCAGCAAGCTGGCTGGCCAGAGAATATGGCCAGACAGGATATGGGAGAGGAGCCTGGTTAGCTTGTCCCAGAGTCAGAGTGGCTCCTGGACCCTTCCACCCCTTACAACAGCCATGGGACCCACACCCACTGCAGCCTGGCCCACGTGAAATAAGCTCTGGGCAAGAAAAGCAGACCCAGAGGTAAGCAGAGCCTGTCTAATCTGTAACTACAGAGAACTCCATCTGAGCCTGCATCCCCAAGCAGTACTCTGAGGTGCTCCCACAGTCTCACATGTTTGCTTGGCCACAGCCTCCAACCCAGCCCATTTGCTCTCCTAGATCATTGCCCAGGAAAAAATAAAAAAAGTTTATATGGGGTATCTTCTCCCTGCATAGGTCTTTTTCCCTGTATATGGTATTTCTCTTTCACTCTGCTGTGCTGGATGATCCCTCTTCCCCCCATCAGTCCAGCTGTTGCAGGGCTGAGACCTGCCCAGGTTCTCCCCTCATAGGAGTGCTTGGGGTGGGTTCTCCTGATGTCACCTGGAAAATTTTAATGTTCAAATGTATTCAGATTCTTCAAATACATTTAGAATTAATTATTTAGGTTAAGTAAGTCGAAGGAAAAATCTTTAGATATGTCTGGACTGAATTTGTAGTGGAGAAAGTCAGAGCTTTAGGCACAGTTGGTATCCCTGTACAGTGAATCATCAGAAGGGCTGCAGAAAAATGTGGTTTTTTCTGTATACAGGCTGAAGATGTTAAAGTAAAAATTAGCAAGGGTACCTACATTGTTACCTACAGAAGTACTGTTCAGGTTTTGGTGGAGCTCTGTGTTTTTATACTGCCTAGCTCAGAAGGATCATTTTTCCATCTGGAGCTCTAAAACCCCAAAAATACAATACAAATGCTTTTGTGGTTAGTCTATCATCATTGTAACAGTAAAGGAGTTTCAGATATATAATATATGCAAAAACACTTGAATTTTCCTCTTTCATTCCCTCTTGTCCTTCCCAAATAAACATGATGACTGTATTTTAACCTTAAAAGTTACATGTACAATATTAAATCCTTCATAAAAAACATTTAAATTCCAAACCAACACAGAATTGAATAGTTCCAGCAATAGAGCCAAGCATGTGCTTCATTGACAGATTGGGTTTCTAATGAAGAACAATTGTTTATATTATCTTATCACAAAATGCCAGTTTCTGTTAGTAATAAATAAATATCCCCTGAAAAGCTTCCAAATTGCACTTGGATAGCAGTTATTTCACAAATGCACCCAACTCAAGCAAATTTACAAAGACACATTCATGTTTTCACTTGACGGCAAATAATATTTACATACCATGTCAAGATAACTTTCTACAAACATTCTTGTTTACTAGTCAAACCTGCAGGTAAAAACTTTGTTCAAGTGGTTGGTCTGGCAACATAATTTGGCACTCTATATCTATTAACTGCTGTTTCTGCTTTTGCACAAACAAGATTTGCCACAGATCACTGGCTCAAACAAGGAGCCTAAATGAAGTATCTCAAATTAAGTTTGAATTGATTTACATCGTGAACCAATGAACCAGCAAATTTTCTTGTGTGCGTTTCCGTGTGCAGAACTAAAATACTTACAGGAGATACTGTCATACTGGCAATTAGGGTCATGGGATGACGAAGACCAATTTCCTCATTTGTTTTCCCTTCTCATTCTGTAGGAGGAAGAAACACCTGACATCCCTCCCTCTTTATTTTCTGCTAAATTCATCCAAGTTAAAAACTTTCAACCTTACAAAATCTCTGAATAAAATAGCTGCATGAGGAATACAAAATCTATACCAAAAAAAGGACATAAATTTATTAACATCTAGTTTCAGTATAATTAATGCTTGACTTTGTTGTTTTCAGGGAAAGAGATATTTCTGTTTACTTTTTAAATGGAGTAACCAGTCTATTTTCAATTCTGTTAATGAAATGAGTTAATTTAGCAGACAAAAATATGGTGAAACATAGACAAAACTATGTAAACTGAAAATGCTGATATGATGCTCTGAAGCAGCCTTCTGTGTTGCTTTGAGGATATCTCTGTATGCCACAGTCCAAATATCCCACTAGCATTTCATAGAAATGTTTGAACTCTTTGATTGATGAAAAAAAGCAGAGACAGTCTGTTGTTGAGGGTTTGTGCTGAGGAGAGCATGTACTTGTATGTAAGCCCATGTGTGTTTGCATGTTCTTCCGTGGAGATTATGAGCCATGTAGGAATAGAGTGCTTAATCGGAAAGATAACAAATGATGAAGCAGCTGTTAAGTATGGCACAAAAATTGCTCCGAGCAGTTAAGGCTGATCATCATGATGGAAATAGCTTTTTGACAAGCTTAGCATTCCTGTGACAATAATTAAGAATCAGGTTTCCACCAAAAGGCTTTATAGCCAGAAGGGGTTGTAAATCAATGGGCAACATTTTATCTTGGAATGAAAATTAATTATTCAGTGTAGAACATGCTTTCTCACACTTAACTGCCTGTAATGCCTCCTTTATTCTCCATCTTAATTCAATTAATATACTATTGTTAAAGGGGTGTTTGTCAGTAGTGATTCACTTTTGTTAAAAATTACCATAAGGAAATATGACAAAATTGAATGGCTCTTAAATTAAGACTTAGTTCAGATTTTTTTGGCAGAGGGTTGTTAGCTGTTAAGAACTCTTTGACAAGGGTGTGGATATGAGCATTTTGTATTGCACCCTGTGAGCTTGCATAAGCACATAAAGGGATTGAATAATACATGAAAAAGAAGTGTAGGATTTTACAAAGTACTCTACATGGCCCTAACTTCTTTCTCCCTTTTAAGCTAGTCAGAAAACATATTGAATTTAATTGGATCTGTTTCAGAACACCAAAGACTTTTGAAAATCTTATTCTTATTGAGAAGAAATAAAAAGTGTTCTTGCCTTTTTCACTATTATATGGAATGAAGGCATCTATCAAAGCTGTCATGACACTTACAGGGAAATGATGAGACTTTGGGGAATTATTCAGACTGTTTTGACAGGCTCTACAATCTGAAAATGGGCCTGGAAATGTCCTCTTGGCAAGAAACATTAGACAACATAAGCCTCCTCAAGGGTTGCTTTTGTCTAATATTGCCATTGGTGTTTTTATCTTCACCGGTAACAAAGATGATAGGGAAAAAAGTACTGAAATTAGTGTTTAATTTCATGCAGCATTCCAATATTTTTCCATTATTCCCCATTTCTTCTATGGCCCTGAGGAGTGCATCCTGACTTTCTGCTAAATCTTTCTTTAAATAAGATAATACTTTGTAAAACACAAGAAGTGTGAGAGTAAAATTCCTTGACTAAAGGAGTCCCATAATGTTTTATCACTCAGTGGAAGTTCATTATGGTACTCTCTGAAGCAATTATGATCTCCTGGCAGATTAGAAGAATTTCTTAGAGGGCAAGAGATGCAATTCTTTCAATTCTTTTTTGTTATCTCATGGGTGTTTCTGCTGCAGCCAAGCACTACTTAAAGAAGCACTGGTGAGTCACAAAAGAATGCCTTCTACATATTAGAGAATTAATGGCCTTATAAAACCTCTTAACATTATATCAGCTTGAGCTAATGCTGACTCTACTCACAATACATGGAGGTTATGGAGGACAAGCAGAGCCCTGGATGCTTGTTCTTGCCCCAAAGATTCTCCTGCCTTGCTGCCTCCTCAAATTTCTCTTTCATGAGTAGATTGTTCACTGATCTAGCACAGGAGGGAGAGGTCCACATCTCTTCTCATTTCTGGAAGTTCATTGGTAAGCCTAGCACCAACATCAGCCTCTGAGTTCCTCCTCTTCT
Source organism: Vireo altiloquus (assembly GCA_013396875.1). NCBI lineage: Eukaryota > Metazoa > Chordata > Aves > Passeriformes > Vireonidae > Vireo > Vireo altiloquus. Next base: position 738,582 of record VZRF01007210.1, read on the forward strand.
CAATCAGGAGATTGCAACTGATTCATGCTTTTAAAAGTCAACAGATTATGTGGTACTCCATGGCAAGCTGCTGTTGTGGAAGCAGAGTAAAGCTACCATGTCATGTCCTGAAAACGCTCCAGGTGAAATAAATTCCAAAATTGTTTGGTTTTCCATACTTGAATTAGGAAGTAGATTTAACAACCTTAGGAAATCTCATGTGTTTCTCCTGCCTTTAATCGGACTTATGTTATTTGCACATCAATATATATGTCTTTGACATGCAGAGCTATCACTTATAATTCAAAATATCACAAGTAATCCAACACAAACATTCCCACAATTCACATTTCATCTGTGAACACCTTATAGGGTAGGGGTCACGATGATGTTGGAAGAGGCTTCTGTGATAGATTTCTTTTTTTTTTTTAAGAAACATATGGTACAATGGAAATAAAAATGCCAGCTATCAACCCTAGAATGTGTCTTTCTATACTGCCTAAGTTTTGAATTTAAAAATCCTTTTGTCCTTTCCTATCCTGTTTTCCACCTCGCTGACCACCAACATTTCTTCTACATTGACTATTCTAAACAATTATCTGAGAAGCATTCCTTGCAAATACCTCACCAGCCCAACACCTTTACTCAATTAGGATATTGCTTCCTCTTCAATCAACATGACTTGTTTCTGTAGGACTGCCCAAAAGGAAGATGCCTTCCAAGAAAACTGAGACCACTGGGAGCTGGCCCTGAGATAATCCCCCTTTGTTCCTCAGGTGCTTCACCCATTTTAAGGAGACAGAACTGGGGAAGGAAGCAAGGAGAGCATGTATGTAGATCAACACACCTTTTAAAACAGAGAAATGACAGAATTTGACTTTATGTTTAAGTTGATAAAAATCTTTAACTTCTTTGCCACTTTTTGAGTTTGTGAATACAGCAGATTAATGGCTGCTGCACTGAGTCATGGTTTTATTCTCAGAGTCAGGCCCAAAAATGAAAGAGAAATAAACCACCCAGAAAAGATCAGATAATTTCTGGTAGACAAAAAAAACCACAAACAAACATGTGAAATGCAAAGAAAATTCATCTATTGTTAGTTCAGGTTTTTAGTGCCTGCTGCCGTTCTGTCCAGTTGGAGGGAGCAGAAGACTTGCATGAATCACATATTTGGACAATATGTTTAATACAGAGCCAGAGAAGAATGTTTCTGGCATTTTTTAATGGATGCAATAATGTTGCATCACAAATCTGTCCTTGAGTTTTTCTTTCAAGGGAACTGCCCTGGAGTTAGTTGCAAAAAAACCAGTGGTCTGGAAATTATGTAATTTAAACATGTTTACCTCAGTGCGTGCCAGTATTTGCAGCTGTCGAAGTGAGCAGAGCCTTGTCCTACTGAGGCTAATTCCCCTAAATTAAAAACTGCTTCTGTTCTATGCACCCCCACACATGTTTAGCTTTTGCCGACCAAACGTGGGAATTTAGAACATTTTAAAAATACTTGCAAACAAAGACAGGCAAAAATGTTCAGTGGAAGAGTCCTTTACCAAAAATAAGTGTTTTCATTTGACATTATTCTCAGGAATGTAATCCAATTTTGAACAGGGAAAATTGGAAACATTTCATTGTCTTTCACAATTACAATGCATCAAAATTAATAAGTCACTCAAAATAGATATTTCAAAATAATGTAAATTAAACTTGTGGGCTGCAAAACTTAAATGCAACATTTAAGTATCTTCACTCATTCTCTTGACATTTAATAAAGCCTTATGGTTATTGAAATTTTCTTAATTTGGCTGGTTTAATAACTGAAAATATTAAAATCACATCAGAAACTCCAGACTTTCAATTGTTTTCAGTGAATCAGGAGATAAGTCAGTAGATTTAAAATATAACTTCCTATACTTCAGAGTGATTCTGTAACAATGTGGAAAATAGACTTGATCCAAAGATCAGACTAATCTTGATCCAAATTGTACAGGAAGTCAAAGCATTCCTGGCTGGTTTTTAATCATTATTGATACCAAAGGATTTTTTTTCTTATGCTACATTCATGCAATATATGAAATCAAGGACACCATTTACTAACTATAGAAACTAATTATGGTATTTATATAAAACCACTGTATGTCACCTGTTCCCATTCACAACTTACAATGAAAATTTTCCTGCAGAAATAAACCACCATTAGTGTTAATGTATAACCAAGCAGAAGGGCACCAATACACAAAAATTATAAACTCGTGTGTGCACAATCACTAAATGCAGCCAAATAATGTATTGGTGGTGTGAAATAGGACAATGGAAAGTTCACCTGGACAGTGCTTGGAGCTACATTTTGTATTGCACTGATTCAACTCTGGCGAGGTTCTGCAGAGAGGGTCTGATGATCTGGGCCTCTTTAAAATGAGAAAAAACTCCAAATGTCTAAGACTAGAAAATGAACTGATATGCTTGCAGTAGAAATTTGTGAAGACACCATGTTGATCTGAAAAAAATGAAAAGGGATTCAAAAAAGATTTTTCACTCCTGCTGATGACACAGAAATCCATAAACGCAGCTTTTCCATGTGACAAAGTGATATGCAATATTCACTGTGGTTTCACACAGTTGGGTCAATAAACTTCCATTAAGTATGGACAAGCTGTCAAAGTGACCCGCTGCCCTCATTTCTGCAGTATGATTTGGCCTTAGCTATCTATATTAATATGAATTTTAACCCTTTGGTTTGGCATTTTAATTCTTTGTCCATTAGTCTCATATTTCTGTATTATCAGTTAGTACTATTGATTTTAAAGAATACATACAGTCAATTTGCACACATGTATTTGCTAAGGTCAGCAGAGGACACAAATGTGATTTCTGCAAGCGGTCCAGACATTGCTTCCTGATGATTTTTATTATCTCTCCTTCTGGCCAAGATTATTTTTTGCAAGTGGAAGTAGTATTTATCATAACTGAAGGATCACTAGATGTCCTTGCAGTCTGAATTTTTAAGGATTCATTTGTGGGTTTTTTTATAAGATGTGTCTAAATAGAGGCACTGCAAGTCCAGAACTATCTTTCTCCAGGTTGAGCTTCTCCTGAGGTGATTGCCAGACATAACTGCCTGTGCTTTGTTGGAACACAGGACACTGTTAATTGGCACACAGAAATAAGTGGAAGCAAAGCAAGCTCAGCCCTCACAGACCGGCACATATTTTATATTTAAAGCATACAAATAAATCAACAAAAATTGAAGCTTTTGCATGACTAAGATAAACCCTGCCCATCCTTTTTTCTTTTTTTTTCCTTTTTTTAAAAGTCAGATGAAAAACAGGCATAGAGGTGGATTTTACACTTGACTGGAATACCAGTGCTGTAGTTGCACCATTCCCAGGAGGAAGATTTCAAACCCAAATTCTCTGGATGCTGAGAAACCTTCAGCTTCCTTTTCCTTGTTTTTTTACCCTTTTGGTAGAAAATTATGTTGTTTATTGTTCCTGGTATACAGCCTTTCTGTCTAAGACCTTATTAAGGGGAAGAGAAAAAATTTCTCCCAGTATTTAGCATTTCAGCTTCTAGAGACCTCTGCCATTCGGAGGGAGTTACATTTTTTGTGGTGTTACCTGGGACAGATTTGCCATTTGGAGACTCCACAGAATCTCCTTAAGGAGATTTTCTCCTTAAGAACCTACTGGTTTCTTCCTCCTAATTTTTTTTCAGTGATCATTTCCTCCTTATTTTAGTGCTTCTGCTGTACTGCCCCAGGACACAGAGTTCCTCAATCACTATCAGTGGCATTTGTTATTTACAGATGCGAGGGACTTACCTGGGGACTTACCCCAGCCACCTATGGACAAGGGGCTATTCATGCTTCCTAGTCCTCTAATCTACCTGAGTACCTTCTGTCCATGGTCCAGCTTCATCTGTACGTTGATGGGAAAATTCCTTAAAATTTCCTTAAATTTCCTGCAGTTCTATCTCCATTCCCTTTAAAAGCAGCAGGAAGCTGTCATTGAGTGGAAGATCAGTCTTCTATGAATCTGTTGATATTCCACACACTACCATGTTCAGAGTGTTCTGCTCTTTATGATACTGCCAAAGTCAGTAGTGGCACTTGGTGGCACAATGCCACAATATCATGAATTTCTGAAGTGCCCCAGGAATAAAACAGAGACTCTCAAATGTGCCTTTTCTCCGTTCATACATAATCCACACCAGACTTCTGAAGCAAACCAGATAGAGCTGTTCTCCTTCTCTGTGCCTGCTTGAGATCTAAGTTTGTTCCTAGGAACAAAAAAGTAAAAAAAATTTAAATCAAACACATTTCAAAACATAAGAGTAGCACAGCGCCATTCCAAATAATGCTTGAATTTCATTTCTGATCTGGAATCTCCAGTTTCAGTGTCCCTGTTGGAGCTTCTACCACAAACATATCCTTGGTTATGTTGTGATATTTACAGTATGAATGTCTCTCTCATCCACCGCTTCCTGTAGGAAAATAACAAATATGTCATCTCTATATAGGGAGTTGAATTTGAACTTAAATGGGAAATGGATATGCATTGTACTTCTGAAAGTATAAGGGCCAAATTATTCATTGCCCTATGAGTGAGAACTTCAGTGGAGCTAAATAAATTTATATACAGTAGCAACTTATACCAGAACTTCAAAGAGAAAAACAACCCAACCTGTTTTTCCTTGAGCAGCCCTTTTGCAGGCTTTTGGACAGGAAGAAATAGAATAAATACATAGCTTCATTCTGGGGCCAGTCTTAAAAACATTCTTTCATGTGCCTATATCTCCACAAATGGGTTTCACACCCTCTGAGGTCTCTTGAGCTGTTGGTATGCATAAGTTAAACTCATACGGACGTATTTGCAAGAAGGAAGAGTTTCTCAAGAACAAATCACCTTTTCTGCATCAGTAGGAAAGCAACTGATAGCTCTCCAGTGTGCTTTAGATTTCATACTCCGATTGTAACGAGAGCTCCATGACACTCCCCACTACAACACAACAACAACACAATCATTTAGTTCGGCAATCCGAGAGGGACAACGGCTATTTCAACATTCCCAAGGGGAGTTCAAATGACTTATTGATCAATTGATTAATAAATGTCAGCGGTCAGAGGAGAGAGCAGCTCTGCTGAAAAAAAAAAATAGCTGTCAGAAGAGCTCGTAAGTGCATGAGCTATTAGGAGTGAAAAAATTAATCTGACAGAAAAATAGGGCAGTGATTGTTTTACATTAAATGTGAGAGAATGCACGAGATGTGTTTCCAAAACTTGTCAAATACAATAATGAGAAATAGAAACTTCATTTTAGAGTAAAGATGGTCATGCTCATATTTTGATAGACCACATATGAAAGTTTGGAATTGATTAACTTTTCATAAAATAGCTGCTTTGAGTTATTTCTACTAAAAGTTAGCAACCGATGTTCTAATCATGCTCAAGAATTGTCTCATTTCTAATGAATAAGGTTGAATGCTTTTTCTAATTAACTTTTAAACTGTTATTTTTGGCACAGGTAAGGGTAAATCTAGTCTGTGTGTTTTTCCACGTTTTTCTGTTGGTAAAATTTTCTCCTAAAGTTTTGTTGAAATGGAGTTGTAGTGTGGAACATGCATTCCTGAAATACTCGCTGCTATTTATTATTAGTTTTCATTTCCAGATAAGGGGCTTCATTATGGTGTTTAAGATTCATTTGACAGGAGGCATTCACAAGTCCTGGAAGGGTTGTCTTTATACCATTATTGTAGTGAGGGTATAACTGAGGGACTGGGAGGCAGATGGTTATCTATATGAAAAATCCTTACTCACCTGAGCTGCTTAACTATAGCCAACTAAGCTATAAAACTAAGTGAAACTATGCATTTCCATTATTTTCAGCAGTGTGTGTCTGTGCAATGATTGCTCACCTGAATTTGTGAGATTTTTCCCATGGATACCTTAAAGATTAATCTTCCATTAATCTTGTGCTTTGGGATTTCATTTGGAGGCCCCAGACATGAGGATGTCCATCATTCCCTTCCTTCACAGGAATCCACACTCTCCGTGGGTCTGATGGCCTTACACAGTGTGATGAGAGGTGTTACTAACTTACAGGACATGTAGGGGGATCACACCTGATTAAATGATTAATTCAGAGTCACAAAGGAAAGCTGTCAATCACGATTTGGGCTAATCCTCCCCACTTGCCATCACCTCGTGCGACAGAATCATCTCACTCCTGTCACACCAGCGGTGTTGGTAAAGCATCTATTCCACCTACAGAAAAGGTGCAACCATTAGCACATTTGAACCAGCATCACAGCAAAAACAAGACCTCTAAAAATTTCCTAGACAACTTAAAATTAACTAAAATACAAATTACAGTCAAGATAAGAAAAGTTTGGGGTTCTTTTATTATGCAGATTGAATGAAGTATAATGCGTTGATTTTGTATTTATCTAATTAAATTATTTCATTCTTCATCTGGCTTCACTATTAAGAGCACATATACACAGAAAATTATAAAGGAATTTGGGGACAACCTTGGTTTAAATACTTTGGTATCTCTGAAACCTAAGCAGAATGTCCTACATGCCAACTAAGCAACCTGATGCTTTTTTTGGACTTACATAATATGAACAGTTTTCCTCTTTGTTGTACAGTAGTTCATTGATTTTAATGAAATAATAATAATTTTAATAATAATTTAATAATTATACATAACACAAAAGGAGTTAATATATTACAATGACCTTTTAAATAATAACTATTACTATTATTATTATTATTACTCAAAGATGTACAAAGAATAAAATAAACTTTTCTTTTTCTACATTGAGCAAGAGTTTACGATAAGCATTTTGCTTACTGCCTAGAACCAAATGGCCTTCAAATCACTTCAGAACTTGATTTTTTTATTACTATTATTGGTAATGAAGTCACTTTAAGAATGTGGGCATGTATGTCTGCGAGAAGATCAAAAATGTATTCCTGATCTACAAGACTAAAAGCAAACACCAAAATTAAAACACTTCTAATGCCATTCTCTCTAAAATATACCACATGTTGTCTGTGGTAACAATTTTTGAGATGAAAAATCATATTCTATATCCTCCAGTAGGGTAGACAAGCACAGCACCAGGGAAACAATCAGTTCATACAAATGAGTATCCACATCCAAGCAGAAGGCAAAGCATTTCTGGGATTTCAAAAGTCAAACCCCTTATTTAACAACAGAGCTGATCAAACAGTTCAGTTCTTTACAAGTGGTAAACATTGTCTAAGGTATCTTCTAAGGTATTTACTAAAGAGTTTTCATGCAAAATCTGAGCTTTACAGATTATGTGTTTGGAAGTAAAGATCTGCCCCATTTTCCCTATTTTTTTATCATTTGGACAGCTAACCTGCCCCAAATGTTCCAGCATCCATAGCTAGGATTGTCCAGGAGACATGTGCTATTGTTGCTGTTTCATGAATAAATTTCAGAAAAGGAAGATAATGAATAATAAAGCATTAAGAACTGCATGTTTTCAGATGAAGGCTGCCTTATTTGTACACTTCAGAGAAAGAATGGTCTCTATATTTCATTTTTCCCAGTTCATTCTCTGAGTTTAGTTACTGGGAAATCAATTGCAGTTTTCTCACGTGCTCTCCTTGCTTACGAGGTCTCAAATGAACTTTGAAGTTCGTGCAACACCATGTTTTGCCAATATTTTAACAAATTCCTGGCCACAGTCCAGACATAACCAATGAATATATTGATCTGGAAAAAAAAATATCTGAGCAAGCCAAAATACTCTTTTTATTATTATTATTATTTGTTCTTTTAAAAGTAAGTCCTGGATAAGTTTTATTATTTAAAAACAGCTATTTCTTAAAAAAATCAATCTATCATCCAGTGACCTCTCAATCTTTTGTAAAGTCTTCCAAGGAGTTTTAACATATAAAGTGCTTTAAAAACTTTCCAATTCCAAAACAAATTTGCACACATTTGTGCAGTTAGTGTGTTTCACTTTATGAGAACACTGTTCAAGGATACTTGGTATTTTTATTTAAAGATTATCTCTAAAAATATCATCAAACAGTTATATCCATAGCTGTAGATAAGTGCGTTAAAGGAAGGATCCGGGAATACCATATATGATTAATTTCACCTACTCCAAGACTTTGTTTTTATTTCCTTATAGCTTAAACAGGTTTTTACACCTAAAGCAAATATTTCCCATGTCAGATGTCATAAGAAACCTGAAAATTTTGAGGAAAAAAAAAAATCAAAGCGGTTCAGAGATCTGTAAGAAGGAGACTAAGGGAAAAGAGGTATCAGTAAAATGAGCATTGTCCTTCTTCAATACATTTGAATGACCTCTTCTTTGAAGAGGTCCAACACTTGCTTTGGAGCATGATAATTAGATATGGAGGGTGGATGTATATGTACTAAAATTATCTTTTTCCAAATGTCAGAATTTGACCCTGTTGTCAAATGGAAAGATGTAAAATAATTAGAATTAAAGTAAATATTCAACTAAAATAATACTTTAATGGGAACTGCTCATATACTCTTAGTATAGAGAGAATACTAAACAAAAACACTCTGCACCATGAATTTCATCCCTGCTGCTAAAGGAAATTGCACAGTGCAGATAATAGATGCAAGAAGTTCTACACTGAAATGAGTCAGTCTTGGCTGCAGCTCTTCTCCTGGAGAGCAGCACTACAGCACACCCCTCCAGGCCTTAGAAACCTTCTCCTCTTTCCAGACAGAACTTGCTCACAGCCATTTTAAACCCATTTCTTCTTGTGCCAAGGCTGTTCTTCAGTTATTCCTCTGCCCCTCTTTGGCTGCCTTTGCTCAGAACCATCACATCCTCTATCAGTCTTTGTTCCACCATGAGAAATAAGCCATGGGTCTCTCCCATGATCACCTTGGTGGCTCCTCTGTGAGCATGATGAGAATGAAAAGAAGGAAGGGGTAACTGCACCATAAGACAGATGAAGTATTCAAACAAATTTGCAATAATACTGTAAAGAGATCTTGTTTCTGCTAGAAACACCTTCCCTGAGATCACATAAGTCTTTCCTTTAGCCTGTCACATCGCTTGTTGGTAGGTGACTCTCTAATCAGCTAATGGGGAAAAATCTTCCTCCATGTCTGCCATTTTCAACAAATAAATACCTGTCTGATAGAGAAGTCAATTTCATAAACCCTTAAGACTACATAATTTGTACTATTATATTTAATCACATTTTTATTTCTACAGTTCTTACTCCATTCATTCTGTTCTCCTTTGGTTTTGGTAAGGGCCCCAAAATTATGATTACAAGCAATTTTCATTTAGTTAATTAAACTAGTTTAATTAAATAAACTAAACTAAATGACTGTTTGAAGACCACTATTTAAGGAAAACTATGGCCTAAATAGAGCTATCTGTAAACAGCTGCTTTAAGAAGTTTGGGGGTTTTCTCCTATTTTTTTTCCTTTGGGATGAATTTGCCTCCAATTTGCATATTTTTGTGAATAAGCATTTTATTAATCTAAGTAGACAGATCTAATCTTGTCTGAAAATGAAGTTGTCTGTCAATTTACACAACTGACCTTCTTGCAAACTCATGTTGCATCTCAACCACCTGCCATTTGGCTTCCCATTTCTTCTGCAGTTCTTCAAAATGCCTTCCAATATCACAAAAAATTTGACTTTTCTTAAGTTTTTATGAGCATTCCAGTTATCCCATTTAGTAGATTCATTAAGTGTCCCTACTATTGGACCTGTTATTTAATATTCCAATACCCTCTATATTCTGAAATGTAAATTGTTTCCTGTCCTACATTTAGTGACGTACATTTACTGAGATTCTTTTTATAGCTGAAATAAAATAATTTCCACATCTATGCTTCCATTCTAGTTATCCATCAAATTCTCCCTACTGCCCAGCATTATCTTCGTTAAATTCTGAGAAAGAATATTTTTCTAATTTAAAAAAAAACTTTGACAGAAATGTTACTGATATCCTTATGCAAATTTGGATGACAATCAGTTCAATTCTGGAAGAAGTTAATATGACTTATTATTGTACATTAAAGCTTTGTAAAAATATTTAGGTTTTCAGAGCTTTCCTAGTGAAGCTAGAGAATTTTAACTGATAAATATATTTGGGAGTTTTATTTGAGTCTAAATTCTGAAACAGAGCTTAAGAAACAAAAGAGGAAGTTGAAAGGAATGAGAAATAGCATTAGGTTGGTCTGGATGTCATCAGTTCTGATTTTAACATTAGGTTTATTAACCACATCCAAAACCATCAAGATTTGGAAGCATTATTCCATACAGATTGGTGGAATATGTGTTCCCCAATAGGTGTAATTTCCATCACCTTCAGCCAAGTTCCTCTTGATCTTTTGCCCCATCACCACTTCTGGCCTTGAATGAAAATGCTTCAGCCACAGTCCTGTTGGTTCTCCAAGTAATTGTGAACTGACTGCTCCCTTCACTTTGTGAATGGCACAGGTGCAGTCCTTGTGCCTTACAGGCTCACTTCTGGCACCACCAGGGACTCTTAAACCACCCTTAGTTTTGAGGTATCCAGTCATTCTATGTCAAGGTACCAATTTAAGCAGAGCTGATAAGTACAGGTGCCTACAGAAAGAAAAAAATCCCTATCCACTGCTCTGAATCACAGCTAAAGGACTTGGAGCTGGATCTGCAGGGTTAGCCAGCAGTCCCAAACAGATATAGAAAATGCTGATGAGGAACTTGAGCCTCTCTTCTACACCTCAGTGTCTACCTATGGCCAGGGCTGAAAGCCACAGCAATCATCCTAATTAAAAATATATATTTATGTACCAATACACTGATACTGAGAGCATGTCCCCGAGGAGTGGAATAGACCATTTTAACAACTTGCAAACCAAAATGTTCATTCTGTTGCCCAGATGCCCATCCAGGACATACCTAAATTTATTAGTATTTGTTAAATATAGCCAAGGCAGAGGACCACTAATTTATAATTCATAGGTTTACTAATGTTAAAATCTACATAATACTTCACAAGCATGAACCTCTTTTACAGGGTATCTGATGGAAAATTTTCTCCTTATTTATCTTATTATAAGAGAGACTTTATCTCCCCAGGTCCTTATTCCCCTAGAAAAAAAACTTCTTGACCCTACTGCCAAAACTACTTATGTTTTCATAAACCCTGTAGCTCAGAGATCCAGGAGAGTCTGATTTCCACCACAAGATGTGTCTGAGCTGAGGCACCTCTGTGTCCCATGGCAGCCTTATCAGGGACACGAGTTATCCAGCAATGCCATGTTAGCAGTACCCACTGGTGGTGCTGGGCCTCTGTGTGCACCAGGGGTAAGAAATTTCTGCCTCCCCAGTCCTCATGGAGAACAATTTCCACAAAGGTGTGAACACTTGAAGGGTAAGAGAAAATCCTCAGCCTCCTGAGCTGATTTAGTCTGGGTCACTTTATATATTCTGGCAGATAGGTTGTTGCAAACTGTTAACGGGCCGCAGGCAGCCCAGCCACAACCTCTTTCCCCTGATGTCATTAATCAGAAAAATAGTCAGTTATTACTTTTGTCAGCAATAACAACATAAGACAGACAAGTCTTCAATAATACATAGCAATCATTCATAATTCAAATTATAATACTGGTAAGTCCTGTATACAGTTGAACTGTCAAAGGAAGACACCATAGTAATTCATTAAAAATCTGCCAGGAATCCCTGGATAAGTAACCAGAATGACCATTCACTAAATTTTCCAAAAAGCATGGTTGGCTGTAACCCATCCTTTTGTTTGAGAGAAGAGTTGCTAGCACTCTAGAACAGCCTTCTCACCTTGGGGAAAGCTATAAAGTTACTCATATTTCAGCCATATATATATATAAAAGCAGAATTTGGCTTACTAAGACTGCCTTAAAGTCTCAGCTTGTAAGAACAGACACGTTTAAACAATAAGAGAGCAAAGATGAGAGCCAAAAGCACATTGGTTTTATATTTATGCTTGAGGAGCATGAGTATCTTCAGTGTGCAAAGCAAGGCACAAGTGACAAAAGAGACCATTGACCATCAAGGACGTCTGCCATCAGAGTTGCAAGATTTCAGGAAATTAGAAACATACACCACAGAAGGAAGGAAACTGGGAATGGAGAAAGACTTTGGGGATGGGGACATGTCTTACAAATTGTCAGCTCAGACTAAAGGGCTTGGAGACTATAACATGGGAACCTGAAAGAGCTATTGCCCATTAAAAAAGTATACGAAGATGTAAGCTCTAGCAGACATTTGGAAATGCGGAGTACCTCTTCTGAGGAAAAGTATAAACAGGTTCCTCGCAGATTTCTTCCACCTTACTCAGTTCCCTGCAGAGTATTCATTTGGTAAACACATTCTTTTAAGTATTGGTTTCAGATTAAAATCTCACACATATTTTGCATGAGAAAAGGAGTTATTTCTAATTCTGAAAGTATTTGAAGTATCTGAAGTTTTTTGTAAAGGTGCAATAACAGAAGTCTGGAAGCAGCACATCATCATTTGTGACTAATCAGCAAATTCAGATGGCACATAAATTGACAAGAAATGTCATCAATGTAAATTAACTTTTTCAAGCCATAAGAAAAGAGCACCAGCTTCATGTTACAGCTGAAAGAATGGCTCCATTTTGGGAAGTCATTCACTATCATGCTATAGACAATGACCCCTGTCAAAAGATTTAACAAAGTTCACAGGTCAATGCAGTGGGAGGATCTCTGCTGTCCTGACTCTTAGTAATAGCCTAATCATGCAGAAAAAGTTTTAAGTGTTGATAATTTAGTGAATGAAATTCATGCCTTTTGACCCTGAATGAAGAGACAAGCGAGATTCATCTTGTCTTCAATTAAGTTTATTTTTAAGCACCTTATCTGAGCCAAGAGTCACAGGATCCCAGTATTTTCATGCCTTTTTCAAGCTGTATCATAAATTAAATCTGTAGATACTGGGTGTTGGGAAAACTTTTTCACAGAACAGCCATGAAATCCTGATTCTGCTGAAGTCAGTGGGAGTGCTGCCATTTCTTCAACAGGGCCTGGACTTCAGCCATGTTGTTTAAAGTCTCTGAGTGCTGTCTTGGCTACGCTACCCACATGCTGTTCCCAATGGGATCACTGGCAGGAAAAAAGACAACGCTATGTAAATGTTGGATATTGCAGCTGAAGAAGAGGCAATATCACAATCTGAGGAATATGTCTGAGTTCAGTTATGAAATTTCTAAGATGCAGACACCATTTCATTAGTTAAGCGATAAGTGGCAGGCAATCCATCAGCTCTGAAACCATTGTCAGGTTATGTTAAGATGCTACATGAAGGTTTGATAGCACTCTAAATGTAAAGAGTCTTGGTGTGACTGCATAGCAGAAAACTACAAGGCTCATTCACACTATGGACTACATAGATCAAAATCAGACACAAAAATTTCCATCCTAAAAATCTGCCATAAAGATAAGCTGAACTCAGAGAGAGACTATCTCAAATTTCAGAAAAGGCTATATAGTTAAAATTGTCTATACATTCTTTTCTTTGGGCAGTGAGATGAAGGGACCATCTGCATGTATACAAAGCCAAGATTTCAGGCTCCAGACTTCTATGCTGTATGGGCAGAGCTGTGAGGGCAGTGCTGAAACACCATAGTCAGGGCCATAGCACGGGAGCAAGAGAAGAAGTGGATAAAATTCCCACCTTGCTGCCTTTAAAGCTTCAAGCAAAAGGACAGAACAGTGGACATCAGAATACCTAAGGTTTTCCCTGTAGCTTAGATAAACTTCTGCCAGCAATAGTTGCCTTTGTGCCTGAGCTTGTTTGGCTTTCAGGGGTGTACTTACTCTACTGGCATTTTAATGCTAAATGCTTTATTCCACCACAGCTGCATCAGCAGAAAAGGAGCATTACCTGCCCATGATTTTGTGTTTCTGTACAGCAGGGCATTCTTCGTGTAGTCAGTGTCTTACTTGCTCATTTGAAACACCTCCCCAAATTCAGTGGAACTATCTATCTATGCAAAATTAAATACTTTTGTCAAGTGTTTTCAGAACAGAGCCTAACGGTAGAAGAAAATCTTGTACTGGAAATAGCTGCAGCATAAATTGTTTATATATTGCCTTTGGCTAGATTAGCGCATCTCTATTATCATTACTTTTTCATTTTAACATTATGCCGCTGAAGACTTAGAATAGGACCCATAATAATTATATTTGAAGACTTAGGATAGCATACTTATTAATTACATCACTACACACCTCTGTGTTTCTGCCCTGCTGGGATTCACAGCCCTCCACCTTCCAGCGACCTTCCAGCCATCACACACACAACACCAGGTCTGCCTGTCTGTCCCATTGTCACCCACTGGGCCACCAGGCACAGAGAGCCTCCTGCCTCCACACACAGGAGAATGATGAAGTCTAGCTTCTGCTATTTCTCCTCAAGACCAGCAAGCATCCCTGGGCCAAAGGCAGCCACATGTTAGCTGTTAGCTCAGGCTGCTTACAAATAACATGTCAATAGTTGTACAGTTTTTCCCGAGCTAGGCATTCTGCTCTCTGCTTTGATAAGAGTGTGTTTTTGTTTGTGGAGGGTTCCTCAAGTGCGTGTTGGGATCTGCTGGCTGAGCCAAACTAAATCCAGCCTGAGACGTATGCATATGTGTGTGTGTGTGTGTGTGTGTGAGCAACAAGGAGCAGCAGTCGAAAGCTCCAGCCTGGTACATCCAGCTCAGAACATTTTGTCTCTGAAGTCACCCTCCTCTTTGTATCCTATCCTCTTTATTTCTTGCACAGAAAAAAAATGTATTCCTGACTTGATTTTCTACAGGGGAAATTAATTAAAAATATCCGTTTGTTCCCCCTGAAGTATACATAACATAAAGGAAATTCTGAATATGACATTAAAGATGAAAAACGCCAGAATTTCGGAGGTTTTTTGATGCCTCAGTTTTTAAGAGTACTAACACAAACACATCCAATATTGCCCCATAAAAACTAGGGGTCCTGCTCTAGAAGAGTCCAAACTCTCAGACGACAACAGCACATCTGTGGCAGGTGTAGTGCAGCCTGCAGCAGTGTCCTGAGTGCAGCTGGGGGAGCACAGATGGGGTCCACACCTTTCACTTCTCCAAGTGATGCCTTCAGCAGAGTGGGGTGGAGCTTTGAGCATCAATCCTGGTTGTGAGGGAGTCACTGACTTCAGGCAGCGTGGAGCTGACCTGGGTGACAGTACACATCAAATCAAAGGCATCCACGGGATCACTTCCAAAACCTTTTCCAGCACAGACCTGTCTGAGGACACAGATGCATTAGATAATAACAGACCTGCATCAAATACCTCACGCATTAGGCCTTGTAAACTTACAGATGTGTAGTTTCTTTACTGAGGTTTTCCAGTGGGCTGCATCATCCTGGGACAGTACGCTGGCGGTCTGGGCTGTTACCCCTCTGTTCCACTTTTGGAGGAGAGAATTTGGATACAGCCATTCCTCAGACACTCAACCTGCCTGCCAAGAGCTGCCAGTAGGAAGCCATGGCCAGAAGATCTCCTCTTGATGTTGCCTGTTACGCAATCAGGTGTCAGCACCACTGTGAGCATGTAGCTTTGGGAGGATTTTTTAGAACTGAGCAAGCCAAGCAGAGCACTATGTGTGTACTATGAGCAGTGAGAGCTCCCAGCTCATTAGGGTTAAGAGACACCGTTGCCTCCTAACCCCTCTGGGAAGAACCCTGCCTACCCCACACTCCTGTGGGCTGACTGACCTGCCCCAAATCCCAGACTATCCTGCTTTTGCACCACCACCACTGCCCTGGCAGCAGCAATGCTGTGCAAGGGCAGAAAGGCACCCCCAGGGCCAAAAGCACTGGGAGAGTAGATGGGCTTGTGTGGGAGCTGATACTCTCAGAAATGAGTCACCAGCCACCAGTTGCCAGCACTGGGGAGAACAAGAGCAGCACCTCCTACATCCCCTTGCTGAAAATAACCTCTCTTACTGACACAGTGCTCCTCTTTCTTAATGGCCTTCATTACGCTCCCAGCAAAAAGCTCCTCAGCAAAAGTTAAGAGCCAGACTCTGGCCTTGAGGCTCCTCCTTCGGTTTTGTCATTAGCCTGTGACAAGCAACTCATTAAGAGGTATCCTGCATTTTTTCTGTATATTTCTGTCTTGGCACTTGTAAGATTACAGCATGTGACAGAGCGGATGGGCGTTAGCCTTTTCAGCCTGACAGCTACACGTACAGATTGCTGCTTGAGCCACAGGGCATCTTCCGAGAGAAATCATCCTCCCAGAGTGTGATAGATGGACAGAAACTTGAAACATCTGCCAAGGCTATAAAAATCTTTTGATAGGAGCCCATTCAGAGTGACGAAACATGGTGTCTGTGAGACTGCGATCTATAGGGGCTGCCCTCTGCATGCAGCTCTGCCACAGTGAGTCGGGGTTCAGCTGTCCCTCTCCACGCTCACTTGTTCCTTTTCATTAACATGACTGAGACAAACTGGAAACTACAAGTGGAAGTTTACCCTGTCCTTTGCTGTAACCCAGGCAAATCCAAAATGCCAACTGATTAGAAATTTTCCTTTTAGGGACTAGGCTTCCATATTATATTTATTATTATTTAAAAAAAAAAAAACAGTCACAGCTGTGGGTGCTTAATAGATATCTGCCATGTAGATTTCTACTGCCCTTCCATATTTTTAGCACTTTAAAATGTTTGCCATCTGTTCCTGCCAGAGCATTAAAAACAATCACAGTGACTCTTCACGCAGAGGCCTTAGGATGGAAGTTGAATGGAGCCCACTAGATCACAAGTGACATGATGCCAAGTATAGTGAATATAATGAGTGTGTGGCCAGATTTTTAAAGAGAGCTGTTTGTAACCCCCTTCCCTCCAGTGCTAAGGGTCATTTATATACATGTGTCAGTAAAAATATGTGCCTCTAAGAACCAGTCTCAGAATCCAAATTGTTGAAGCAACTGGTGAAAAGGCCTGAAGTTCAATGCCATGTTTTATGCTATTACACACATCTCAATTTCTAACCAGTCAGTAGGAGAAAGAATGGAAAACAGATCAGAAACAGAGGAGTTGTATTATGGCAATGTAGAAATGAATTTGTATCCTGAGAGGAATGGCTCCTTCCTCCCACCTCCACAGAGAATAACAGCTGATAACTTGTTAGGTCTTTGCCAAACGCACTTCACTAAGCTAATATTGATGAAGTGGCTTTTTGTCTCCACCAAGCTAAATACCACACTCTGGGCCAAAATATTTCTTATTGTTCAAAGACAAGGTTCTCAATTTCCTTTGATTTTTAGTATGCAGGCAATCATCTGCTTCCATTTTTTAATTGCCCTCATTTCTCATTTTGTTGGAAAACTGGCTCTCAGCCAGGTCCTTAAAGATCTCTCAATGATTACAAACAAGTAATAGTGAAGTGAAAGCAGATGACCCCTTTCCATGTCCTGAACAGTATTAGATGGTGGATGAATGATATTTTTTGGTGGTTCCTTTTCTAATGCTTAGTGCAATTACATTTGCAGGTAGGTCAACATGGAACCAACTTGCTTAATTCAGAGGGTGCCTTTAGTCTTCACCCCTGTTTTCGTCCCAGAATTACGAGCTATCCTTTCCATCCATTTTATCTGCTCATATTTTTTAAAGTGCCACTCCCTCTTGTCGTCTGGATGATGAAGCATGCAATCATGCTGTTCAGTTCTGGGCACACCACAAAGAATTCCTCCCTAATTTGACATTAATGTCAATGTGGAATGATTATAATCACAGCACTGAAGTTTTGTTGTGGGAACCAGACAAAGATGAATGTAAGACTCAGAATCAAGGAATGTAAAGACAAAAACTACCCTCTCCCATTGTTTTTTCTGTTCCAAGAGGTGATAAACTTCTAAAAGTTCAGGATCTGTGCTGCATTGTCCCTCACACTGTCCACAAATGTTTTACACAAACATACAGGAACCCTAGGAAACAGAGACTTGCTATTTTTCTGGCACATATAATATCTGCTCACACACATCTCACACTGCAGAAACATAGAAATACCACATCCTACCATAACAATATAACTGCCTTGATAAATGAAGCACTCTTGGCCCAATTCTATCTCTGTTAAGACCAATGTAAAATCCAGTGTAAACAGGGTTGTTAGGTTTTGCTTCCAAGGACCAGGAGAGTTGGCCCTGACTCCGAGGCCAAGACCCTCAGCTGATAGTGACAGAATTATGGAATATTACACAATGGCTCTAGATTTTAACAGAGACGCATCTTTTGCAGCACATTTTTTCCTCTAGTCCTAATTCTGACAGGTGCCTTTTCTGGACAACACCTATTATAGTCACAAAATAGACAATATAGCTACTTTAGTCATGATTATTTGACATTTTATTATACTGTGAAAAACACTCCCAAGGCCACTTCCCTGTGTTTTAAGCCTTAAAAAAGCCCATCCCATGTCTGGAGATGTCTTGAATTTGGCTCCATATTTCAAACATCCCCTTCTGAACATTTCATCTGCTGTGACATTACCCTGGAAGGTGTCTGGAAAGTTCCTTGATGAGAAATTCTTGATCTCAATCATCTCTTTAGATATGAGGTTTGAGGAATGCAAAAGTACTGAGCAAATCTGCTGCTTAAAGCTGTGGACCAAGGCATGCATTCATCCTCCAAAATCCCCTGGCACTGAGCCACATTTCATCACTCCTGGCCACAAACTGCATTCTGTTCTGTCACGGGGTCCTAACAACCTGGAAGTGTCTACAATTCATTCCACAAGTAGCTTTCTCATGAACTGCCTGTATTTTTAAAATTTTTCAAGTTGTTTATGACTTGAATTTACTTCCTAATTTCTGTCTTAACAGTTCCACATTTTTTTTTAAAAAAAGTGTGGCAATGTCACCTTTCATGTTTGCCAGCAGTCAAAAAGACCTTTAACAGACAGCCAGGTACTGTGGAAGTTGGCAGGTGAGCATAGACATTTTGTTTTCCTGTTTCGCTTTCAGCACTGAGGTTTCAATTCTTACTCTTGCCCCATGACCCTGCCCAGATTTTGCTTATTGTGAGAGAGCCAACTGGTGCACCTTTCTTAGGATAAAACTGAGTGATTCTGCTGCAATGTCATTAGGGGGTGGAAAAGACCTCCAAGATCATCAAGTCCATTGTTTGTCGAGTAGACCACAGCACTAAGTGCCACATCCAGTCATTTCTTGTACACTTCCAGGGATGGTGATTCTAAGCCAGACTTCTGATCAGCAAAGCAGCAATATTTGTGTTGAGAGACATTTTTTTTTTTTTTTAAGATATCTTTCCTAACATATTCAATGCCTCTCTTTCACTGAATGAACCTGCCCTAGAAGTGGGGCAGGCATTTGTTTTTAATGCTTTTTAGAGTAGTCTTTGCCTGGTGTTCAGCGGAGGGGAAGTGTGAACCATCCAAGTGGTGAGCAATCATAACACTATTTCAGTACTGCCCTACATATGGGAACTGTGGTTGTGAAGGATTTTATTAGGGAAATGTGGACTCCTTTATTCAGGAAGAGACAAGGAAAAAAATGGGAAGACATTTACATTTTTGCAGTGACTCGAGCTTTATTGAAATCAATTATATCAAAATAGTTGCTCAATTTTCATTAGATATTCATTGATAAATTTTGTCTGTTTGAAGGGAATAGCCTTTTGCAAATCTTTTCTATGTATTTTTATTCTTTACAGAATGATGCAGCACACTTATGGAAATAATCAATCTTTTCATTAGCATTTGAAGATCTGTTTCCTGGGTTTGTCGTTATTGTATTAAAGGTTATTAAAATGCATACTAAAGCAATGACTTATTGATGCAAAGTTGCTCTTCTACCATCCAAACCCCTTTAAAGAACAGCAATGAAAACAAATCTGCTGTTATCCAGATGCAGCTTTTACCCAAACAGCTCATCCAGTGTGATGAGCTGATGCACTCATGAGTGCTGCCTGCACTAAATTTTATTTCACAGGCCAGGTGTCTGATAATAAATCAAACCATCACTGAATCTTTCAGTTGACTTTTCATCTTTTTCTGAAAATTAAGCTGTTTAAATCTGAAGTTCATTCAAGCCATTAAGATGGAGATCTAGCCATTTCTACTCAGTACTCCAGTGGGTTTTTAATCAGCCATGCATGGCACCAAGGAGCCAGGGCTGGGAGCAGCTTTCTGCACAACATTCACCGTTCATTTTTGGATGGGGTCTTCTACAGATGCTCCAAAATAGACTCCCCATAGTCACATCAGAGGCTACAGATTTACAGGCATGGTTACCCTCTCAGATCTGCCAAGCACACAGAGACAACAGGCACCCCAGGGTGTCCGCTCTCACCCCAGGGACAGAGCACTGCAGCTTGCAACGTGCCTGCAAGGTGCATCAGCACTACAAGAGGGCATGGTGTAAAATTAGAAGAGGAGAGGTTGAGATTAGATGTCAGAAAGAAATTCTTTACTCAGAGGGTGGAGAGACACCCTCTGAGGTTACCCAGAAAAGTTGTGGATGCTCCATCCCTGGAAGGGTTCAAGGCCCGGGATGGGGCCTTGAGTAAACTGGTTTAGAGGGTGGCATCCTATCCCTGGCAGGGGGGTTGGGACTGGACAATCTTTTAGGTCCTTTCTAACCCAAGCCTTTCTATGGTTCTATACTATGATTCTATGAATAAAATATTACTACACCAAAGTGTGTTCTTTTCACCAGTTTGGAAGGATGGGGCTGTTAACTTTCTAAAGCACTTTGAGGGCATCCAATTGTCCCTGTTCCTATTGGGAATCGTCTCTGTTTTCCGCAGGTTTTGTAAAGTAGCTCTCACAGTAGCACCTTCCAAGTCTTTGCTGGCTCAGAAACTCACCCCCAGTGTCAATTATAGAAATCCTGTCTATGGTTACATGGAAGTTGTGATTCAAAGCTTTCATGACAGATTCATCTGGATATTTTGTAACTTTAAACAGATGTTAATGAATCAAACATGTTTTTCTCTTGGTGTGGGTGATGGTCTGCTTTTTGGAAGACAAATGCATCTATCCACAGGTCTAAAACTGATTTTTTGCTTAAATGCTTTGCTGAGCCATGTTCTGATTAACCCTTGCAGAAGTTTGTGCTAAATGGCAGCAGGCAGAAACAATAAATTTAATTTAAAATTTTTCATTGGTATTACATTTTTTTGATTTTTGAATTATTTCTTAGAAAACCAGTCGATATCATCTTTTTAGGCTTAACACAGGAAACAGTTTACATTTTCACCTGGTATGTTGAAGTGTAAAACCCATGTTTGCTGAAAATATCCCATGCCTCAGTAATCTTTTCCTTTACCACAGACAGGTGTTTTCATGGCCAGAACTCATCTAATTACTTGTCAGTTAGGCTGGCTTTGAGCACCTACTCATACCAAGATGCAAGTAGACAGGTCTGTGGCCATGCTGCCAGCTCTAAAGCAGGAGCTGAACACAACCAGAGCAAAAATACAGAGCTAAACTAACAGGGATCTCCTCCATAAAATCATTCTCCACTGATGCAAAATGTACAGCTACTGCTAATAATAGCAACCAAGCACAAACAGATATATCTGGAGACATGAATAAAATCATAGATTTAAATGCATAGATTTCTCCACTGCAGAGGCTGGGAAATTGACCAATATAGCAACAGATGAAATTATGAAAAGATAACTGCAACGTATAATATGCAACACTATTTCAATAATTTTAAAGGAGGATAGCTCAAACAGAGTGTTTGAAAGCTTCTGTGGAAGGAAGCGGGTGGGAAAGAAAGCACCTGGAGATTGCAGATGGGAAATCTGATGCTCAACTTTAAAACTGAACAGTGTCTGGTGTCTATAATAGCTACAAATGAAGGCAATCAATACTATGTACAAAATACCACTGTAATGCTCTCTAGTCTTAGATATTGCTAAATGAATACAGATGACAAGTACTTTGATCAGATGGAATATAACATAGACTTCTGTCTCTAACAAAGCTTGACTCAAAACAAGACACAAAGTGGAATGGGCCAGAAGGTCGTGTTAACCTTGTGGTTTTATAGCAAAGTGCAGTGGGAGACAAAAATGGCCCAATGTTTAGAAGTTTTGCACAAGGGTAGAGCCAGCAAGTCTGGCTGCTATCTGTTATCCTCGCATTAGCAGGCAAGAGAAGAAGCGTTAATGGGGGTTCAAGGCAAAGATTGGTAACCTAATATTAGTGAACCAATATGTCTGTCACTTTTGTGTTCATTAGTTTGGTCAAGCTGTCAAAACTTTAGGAGACTGAATGATGGAAATAGATCTAGCTATCCCCATTTAATAGCCAGCACTATTTCTGTGTACAGTCTGCTTCAGCATTCTCCACCAGTGTGGGACCACAGCAGTGTCAGATGCTGCAGCACTTCACATGCAGGCCATGACAGGCTGTTGAATTCTTTGAAAACAGCCAAAAGCTACTGACCAGTAAGTTAGTTATGTAGAGAAAATACTGAGAAATCAGATTAATATTCTGAAAATATCAGTAAGTTTCATAGAAGTATTTCTCTTCAATGCAAACTATAGCTGCTTCAATTCACTATCATTTTACAAACACCACTGGATGTGCTTTCCCAGAAGCCTTTTGAGATAAATCAGAGACATAATCTTGGCTCTTTGGCAAACAGAAGCAGAAGGATTCATTTTTCCAAAGGCAGCAGCCTGCATTTGAGCTTATGGCACGCCCCATTTTTGTACAGTCAGACAGTGAAGTGTCTGGCAAAGCCATCTGTCAGCT
This sequence comes from Vireo altiloquus, assembly GCA_013396875.1. Lineage (NCBI taxonomy): Eukaryota > Metazoa > Chordata > Aves > Passeriformes > Vireonidae > Vireo > Vireo altiloquus. Next base: position 761,342 of record VZRF01007210.1, read on the forward strand.
TGTAAGCACAAGGCTGAGACTCTGGAGACTTCTCAGTTCCTGACGTTCATTTCCAAATCAGGATACTCTAAAAATGAAAATGATTCTTCTAAGTGGAAGGCCAATCTTCACCAGAGAATATCACATCAGCTATGGCCTTGATGCTTGGGACTGCCATGCGTTTGAGACAGCATTCCTATTTTTAAGTGTCATCTAGTAAGGGATTTCTCTAGAAAGACCATCATTAATCTCTTATAAGAATAAATCCCTTGCCCTTCATACCTTCATTAGTTTTGAAAATTCTTTTTCTCTATTTTGTGTGGAAATCCATAGATGACAAAAAGCACTGCTGCTTCCACAGCGTCATTACCACCACTATAACAAAGTCTTTATTGCCTCAAGCTAAATGTAATATTTCAGAGTTAAAGAGCCCAAATCAATATTTTCATCATCCACACTATAAATTATCCATTAATGGAAGCTCATTAGGGAAGGCACCATCTTTCTCTGTCTTCACCTCCAAGCGTTACTCTGGGCTCACAGCTGGCATTGCAGGCTATGCAGCTTTATGGAGAGTGTTTCCCCTGGAAATCTCAGGGAACCCTGCTGGTTCAGGGCTTCAGAAAGCGAGAAGGTAAGAAAATAAGGCACAACCAGAGCTCTTTTTGTCTTTCCTTTAGGCACAGCAGGAAGATAAGAAATAGGTCATGAATACTCACCTGCTTTGCAAGCTTCGAGCAGGAATGAAGCTGATGGGAGGGATTCTCCTTGAAAGGCGAGAGGACATCAGGAGCACATTCTTCCCCCTGGTTCAGGCAAGATGTACTTAACTCAGTTGCCTCCAAGAAGTGGAATATGAAGCTTGAAATCCAGAGTGCTTACCACAGCTAGATTAAAATACCAAAGGATATTTAATTCTGCTGATTTCACTGAATCCTTTCTCAGATCTCTGAGGTGCCCACTAATTCCACCAGAAAAGTAAGTAATAGCCAAATTTGGCAGATTCAACTGTCAGATGACTTTTTATGCACATTGAGCTAATTAAGGTAAAAGGGGAAGTAGCTTACCTTAATCAGCTATTTTCTTAATATGAAGAACCCAAATTTTTCACCCACATTAATAAAGTATCTGAATTTTTTTTTTTTTTAAGTTTAAATTTTATGGATTTTAACTATTTTATTTAGAAAAGAAAGACAAATCCAGTAAACAGCTTTGTTAGGTCAAACCAAAATATCGAAGGGAGCTATTGCTTCCTGAAGCCTTCTCTGCTTGTACCAACTGGCAGAATAGTTTAAGAGTTGAAACCCCTCATAGCTCTGATGCAACCCCTCATAGCTCTGATGCATTCAAGAAATCTGGAAACTGGTAATATCATGCAACCATATAATTGGGTGTTTTGCATTGCCTTTGCTTTTGCTTGAACCCATCATGACTGACCATATACTAGCTAAACCAAAAAAAACCCACATGTAAAAGGAAAAACTAGCAGGTAGCACAGAGCTGGGGAAGTGACAGGAAACCTCACTTCAGCAAATTATGTTGCCTAGTTAAGACACAATGACCAAGTGTGAGAGCAAGTCTGCACTTTTTGCCATTCAGGGGCTGACCAGACCGCTCACAAATGTACAAGGTCATAAATTTTCCCAACAGACATTTGTATTTCTTTGGGGTTTTTTTTCCAACTTGCTCTTCGTGAATGTGTTTTATTGTATTCCTGCTGAAGGAGAAACCAGAGGAAGTAGCTGCAGTACAGTGAGAAAGTAGCTTCAGTACAGTGAGAAAGTAGCTTCAGTACAGCATGAAAGGCTTCTCTAATCCCAGAACATTCCAAAGGACAGGTTTCTAGGACTGTTGAAAGAAGCAGCACAGCAATGGACATTCCTTAGCAGCAGAGGTCCTGACTCTTTCAGTGCTGGTGCAGGCTCCAGGAGGTTTGGTTCAGCTGCTCTGGGAACAAGGGGTGTGTGAGGTGCTCCCACCACCACATCGCACTGGAGAGCTGCCTCAAGGACAGGCAGAACTGCAGCTGCACAAGTGCTCCTGCTCTTTTCTCCTCTATGCCAAAAATAATTGCTGTAGGATCAACTTCTTTATTTTTTTCTTATTATATTAACAAAATGTTTTACTTTCTTAAACTGATCCATCATCCAAGGTGACTCAGCCTTTTTAAGAGCCTTTGAATTCTCACCAAGCCCCTTAGCCCAGACTTGATGCCAAATGACCAGACTGTACCTATAAGTAGATTTCCTAACTATGACATTACAAATCCATAATTCATTCATTTATATTGTCAAAGAACTTACAGCAATGCCTCTTGTGCCAAGTAAAGGAAGAAGGCCAGGTGCAACAGATTTTAATTTGGATGTGGAAAATACAGCTGAATCACCTTCTGAGTTTCTGAGACAAACATTTCTTGGTTTATGTCAGTGACACACCAAACTTTTGATCTCAATTGTTTTGACTGAAACATTTCTCTGGGGAAAAAAATGTTCTATTTTATTTAAATTTTCTTTATGCAGATATCCAGGTTGAATGGAAAAATACTTTTCTTGATATCATTCAACCCAAATTTCCTCATTTTATTTGGATCAAAAATAAAAAGGAATTACAGATCTCTCTTCTCATATTTATAGTGCAGAAAATTCACTTTTTTGAGGGGAAAATACAAGGAATAGCAGTTTAAATTGTCTAATGTTTCCTCCTGGAAAGCACCATGTCATTGAAAAGAATATTTCTATCTTCTCCATTCAACAGTGTGACCTCACTTTCTAACCTCCAGGTTGTCCACACGTGTTCCTGCCTTTTCTTTCTCCCATGAAGCTCCATAACTACACAGCATATCCTGGATTTGTTTGTGTGGGTGGCCATGGAGACACAGCTGGGGTGAACTGTTACCTCATCCTACACTCAGGGACCCACAGTATGCTGCTGTTGCTGCAAGCAACCAAAATATGTGACATTTGCTCTATCTTAGCTGTTCAAAACTGCCTTTTTGGTTCCTCTCTCTAATCTGTTTGCCATCACAGGCTCCAATTTAAATTTAGATAAAAGGCAATTTGAAGCAATCACATTTACTATGTGGTACATTTGTACAATTGTAGTCCAGCTATAATGCATATAAGGGATATTTCACGACAGGCATTCAGACTGAAGTCAGGAGGGTAGGATGTGCAGAGTTCCAGGCTCTTTAAAAAGCTTGTCCTCAATGTCTGAGGGGTATTTCATATGACTGCCATGGGGAGCATTTTCACCCATGGACAGGCAGGTGAGGAGCTGAGCAGCTCATCCCGTTTCCCCAAGGCAGCTAGAGTGTCAGCAGCAAAAGCTCATCTTGCCTCCAGCCTCTCACCTCCACAGGTCTCTGTCAAGTCATTCCTTTCTTCCTAGTGGCACAGAAAGTCTTCAGAGTATTCAATGTTTGTATTTACCATGGATAAAACAATCAACTGGAAGGAAAAGCCCTTACATCCAGAATTGCTATTTCTTCTGCTGTCTGTACCTCTGCTACAGACCTGACAATGAGTTGAGTATGGACATTATGGGAACCTGAGACAGTGAAGCTGTGAATACTCCTGGGGCAGTTTGAGTAAATCAGTAAGAGATAAGTGTGCTTGGCATCTTGGCGGGAGTCTCAACATGCTGCCAAATTTAGCATTCTCATTTTTAACTTCCACCTCCAGATATTTCAAATTATTCTTAGTAGCATCCATGCTTCACACCACAGCTTTACAGTTATTTGCAGAATGTTTAATATTATGGGTAAAGAGTGCATTGATCTTTTAGCTTCCTTTCTGTTTGATTTTATATTTCCTTTTCTTGGTGGTGGAATTTCAGCATTTTTTCTACTGTTGTTTCCTTTGGTTCTGAGCAAGCCTAAAGTCTGGAGTATGATCAAAAGATTTTCATCTAATTATCATCTCTCCAGCAGCAATATTTCCTCTGCAGCTGACCATCCAAGCTGGACCTTCATTGCTGTTCTGACTCCAGTCACTGCACTGATTTGCTTGTACTGTAGGAAATTCATATTTGTTCATATCCAGATATTTCAGAATTGATCTATAACTTCAGGTTTCATAAGCAGAGACACCCTGGAAAAAAAAAACGCTGAGACTCACCATGAGTGCTAGCAGGAGCCAAGTTCGCTATTTGTATTCATAAATCTTCAGTGGCATACACAGCCATGGCCTCCATAATACATTATTTACCTGAGCAATTACCACTGATCAACAACTTCCACAGAGAATTCTTATGAGGAGAATTCTTGTGTGCGTGTGGACTGAACACAACACATGAACTGAAAACCTCCAAACGTTGTTTATTTAGATGGGAATAACTGATTTCTCATGATGAAGATTGAGAGAGTCACAGTCTCTTTCTAGACATTCCTCTTACAGAAAAGAGACGGCAAACTCTTGTGAGTTGCTCTCTGCTACAACTGGAAGTACATAAAGAACATAATGATAAAGGTACATTACGACTCCATCCCACAATTCAAACCTGCAGAAACAGTCACACAGGAAAAATTTTCATTCATTCATAAATAGCATAAACTCAGCATTAATCACAATAAAAGGGAATGTTATAAGAGGAAAGGCAACAATGGTAGCTACAACTTGCATCAGCCCACAAGCCTTGTCTATTCTATCACTTCCTTAGAATAACAGAGTAAGGAATACATATTTCATTCACTGCTGCTACTGCCATTACGGTCAGCATTACAGACAGGAGATCTGTCATTGAGAGAAGCTGATGAGGGTTGTAAACCATCACTTTTGGCTGGCAAACATGAGAACAACATAGCACCAGAAAAAGCTGCTAGGTGGATAAGAAAATTATAATATGAGATATAACTTTTGAGTAATGGGTAAATTGTTTCACATTTCCTGATGCCCTTATCAGCTCCCTGACATGAACTGCAACATAGTGAGACGTCACAACAGTGTCAGCTTGTCATGGAGTACATGGGTCATCACAGGCTCTCAGCTTTCTGGTGAATAATGCACCACAGGAAAAGGGAGATAAGACCGAATGGGAATCCAAATTAAGAATCTATTCCTGCAGTCATGAAAAGCAAAAAGTCACCTACAAGTGACAGTCATAAGGATGAGGGTGGGCTGAGATTTTAGACACGACTTGTTATTCGCTGGTCTTCTTTCAAGTCCTAGTTTTGGTAGAAATTTTCTTTATTCCCCATCCCTTTACAGACTAAGGAAAACATACTATTAGACTCACTTATTTAGATCAACAGTGATGAACAGTAAAATCTGGTTTAGACTGCCACCAAGCTATCACTTCATTGATATCACAGATGACAAATTAGTCAAGCAAAACACACTTTATTGTGGCAGGTTGAGTTTTGAATCAATTTTCCAGTTGAAACACTTGTGTGGAAGCAACTACTGGCCTGTCTCAGAGCTCACAGCCCAGCTCACACAGAGGGAGGGTGAGCTCAAGACAGGACTAACAAGGCTGCACTGAACAGTCTGAGAGCAAAATCAGGGAATCCTGAGAACTGCACTCTGCTCCCAGCATAGGAATAGAATAGAACTCTTTCTAGAAAGCTTGTTTGGGAGCATCCAATGGCTTTAAGACATAAGAATTAGTAGAGAAACACAAAACCAAAGACTTAGTGGATAAATGTGTGAACCAGATCAGATTGAAAGAAAAAGAAGGGAAAACAAACATCGAAGTCATAGAAAGATCTCTAGGGACTTTGCACAATCTCTGGAGCATCACAGATTTTCAAGATTTCATGCTAACAGAAATTTTCAGGATTTGTCTAATTAACTCCCACCAAGATATGACCATTAAAATAAGGCCAGAAAAAGTTCCAAGACTGATTATGCTATGCAAAGGAGTATGGTAAAATGGTGCAAAAGGGTGTGAATGCCAGGCAAAAATAAACATTATCTGAATGGAAGCTTTTTAGGATTTGCTCCCAGCATTTAAAATGGAAAAAATATGCATACAGTGTCTCTGATGTCTTTTATGAGGCAAGAGGGGTTCAAGTGGTGAATGGACAACACTGATGTGGCATCACGTTTATCATTCAGCTTTAACATAAGACACATGCAAGTTATTTTTGTTTGTATTGGGCTGGCAGATGCATCCTTTTGAAAAAATGTGCAATGGGAAGTTTGCTAGACAGTGACGCAACACAATGTGCAGTGCCAAAGCAAACTTTGTGCCTGTTTCTTTTCACAATGACATTAAATGAATTGGAAATAAATCCACAGAAGTGACTGGAATTATGTACATCTAGAAACCAAGCTTGAGTGAGACTCCCACATTCTTTCTCTGCACAAGCAAGGAAACCAAGAGGTCCTTGTTCTGCAGATCTCCTTTTCCCCTGCTCCATTGGGGTGTTTGGGCAGTACATTTTTCTTCAAATGAAATTTCATCTCCTCTCCTGCCTTTGAACATCCTGAATTTCATAGAAAGGAGATGACAGAATTCCTTGCTCTCTCAGAATGGTTTTACTCGAAACCATGTACGGCGAAACAATACAGAACACAGTTCACAAGTTTTCCAAGTTGTATCCAAGAAACATAAAGAAGTAAAGCATCTTTAGACTCCTCGATTTGTCACAAACTTTCTTTAGCTATTCCCATGTAGCAACTACCAACATCATCCTCTGGCTGAAAGATGGGAAGACCTCATACTATAAGTCACCCTAAAAATGTGTTTCCATCAGCAAACTTCTCATCATCCAGGACCTGGTTTGCTTACCTTTGAAAACAAGGAGACTGTGCACACATGTGCTTCCAGCCTAGGAAGTTTCCCTACAGAGGTCCCCTTGTCAGCAAAGACCTTTATATGTTCTTGAAAAACACAAAACAGCATTTTCTCCTCTCTAAATCTTGTAACAACTGTTTTTATTCTATGGCTACTACAAACAAAACTCAGTTCCTGGGCAGGTGTTTTATGTAGATGTACAACCAAATTGAGGGGCTTTGCCTTTGAGCTGGCCTTTAGTCATTATGGTCACTGCTCCTTCTGGGAAGCATGCTTACAGAATCCATATGGATCTTTATCTTGTGCGGTTTGGGCTTTTTTCTGCTGTTGTTCAGAACACTGACCCAGAGCTAAAGCAACATGTCCAGAGCTGAGCTTTTTTGTAGGGTAATGGTTGGATCTGTTCTTTCACTCAAGAATTCTCTTGGATGAATCTTCTCCAGGATGAATTTCATTTTAAAAATACATAAAAATATTATTGTAGATTTTTCCAAGCCAATTTCAGGCTTTAAATCTAAACCCACTTGTTCATATATTTAACTTGATACACATGACCAGTTCTATTGATTTCTCTTTACATTGACTTCAGTGGAGCTACTCACAAGTGTCAGGGTAAGCAAAAGTGTATGTGTTTGCAGGACAGTGATTTAATTGCTCTGATCTATTTTTTTTTTTTTAGCTATTCCTCATGAGAGATTGACTGTTTGAAGAAAACACCAAAGGGGATAATAAAGTTTCAATCTCTGGTATTCTCAAATTAAGTTTGCAAACATCTCCTGAAAATATGCATCACCAGTCCCAGGCAACTTAACTGAGAGTTATCTGGGTGAAATATAACAGCCTGAAACAGGCAGCAAACAAGAATCATAGAGTTCTCTTTTTCATCTTAAATGTAGTGATCCTCTGGAAAAAGTCTTCAACACTAATTATTCGACTTTAGTATCCTTTTCAATATGTCTAATATCTTTATGTTTTCACATTTGTATGTGTACATATATGCAGTATTTAGTAAAACATATAATGTGATAACACACATATTTCCATGCATTGTATTTATATGAATGTACACACTTAATACATACATTTTCCTTAGACTGAAGGTAGGAGACAGAATATTACACATAATATAGAATAATATGGCTAATATTTATGCCTTTGGTTTTATTTTCCTGTTTCAATACAATTACGTATTTGTTGTTCCAAAATATTGATAATCCAGCACAAATTTCTACCTTGTTCTCATTCCTTTTTAACATTCAAGACCCCTGTTGGCTTTTCCTGCCCACTCAGTAGCTGGAACATTAATAGAAAAGACTGAACACTGAACCTATTTCTCAGTGTACACCAGCCTACCCTCGTGCTGACCATGTTCAAGAAACTGCACTAGGAATTTTCTTTTTCCTGCTGAGGAGAGGATGAAGGACGAAAGAATGACCAATTATAAACTCTGTTGTCTTTAGATGAAAGAACCTTTTTGTGGTGTTCTTCAATCTCTTGTTTGGGCTGTCAACAGCAATTTGATAAAGAATGTTCCTATGTCTGACCTGTTTTTTCAAGATAGTAACCTATATTGTGTATCATCTAAAGCCAGGGGATAAGCATCCATTATACTCTGTACTGCTATTCCTGCAAGCTGAGCATAGCCTTTAAAACCCAGATAAGTTGATTGATAGTTATGTTGAGAAAGCCGCTACTAACGATATTTTAGTTAAAGGGGGAAAAATTAAAGTTTCTTTAATCTGATTCTCCCCCACCCCCAACACCACACTTCAGAGGCCAAAGCTCATGATAACTGTTTTGTGGTGAATGGTCAATTGTTACAAAATTCTAATTGGTTCTGGGTCAGTCCCTTTGAAATGGCTGCTGTGCTCTAGTAATTTTTTCAATTAATTCTTAACAACTGACAAAACTTTGGATCTTGTCAAAAATCATTCCGATTTTTATAGTAGGCAAGAACATGGAACAAGATTAGCCTGGATTAAAAAAGATTCCTACATACATTATCACCAAGGCTATAATTGTAGTTTAGCTCTCCTTTTTCTTTGCTCTCAAAATAATGATTAACTAGCTCAGCAGGGTTTTCTTCCCTGTGAGTACTTACTGAATACTTTTATAAGGATAGATTGTAGAAATGCATATGTGGATTCCTTGGTTGATTTATGAATAAATTGGGCAAATGCCATGTTCAGCTAGGAATTCTATTAGACATATTTTCACAGAACTAGATTTTTGGACGTGTCCTGTATAGAACAGATGTCCCCACTAAGTCAAGAAGTGACCAAGGACCAGTTCTCCAACACTATTACTTAAAGAAGTCTCAAGATTATTTTTCTATTGAGTTCAGACTTCAAAGAGGGGAAGCATGTTGAAGGACAAAGTCAAACCACATCTTCTTTCACCAGAAGGTCTTCAGACAGATGATGAAACTACCTTTAAGGTCTTTTTTCTACAGAAAACAAAAAATTTGAGTAGAGTGGCTGATTATATCAACTGTTTGTCTCTAAGCACTATAAGCACATAAGCGTGAGCAACTATATGATTTTTTTATTGGTCCCTCCTTCAGCAGAAATCTTAAAAATACTCAACCAGGCGTGTCAGATCACAAGAGATGTTAAATCAAGAGTTCATTAGTAAATCAGATTAGATTATAGACACTAAATTATCTATGACTAATGTCACACACATTCTAATCACTTAAGATTAATCATTTACATAGGATCTAGTTCATAGCTCTGCCATTTGTTCATGAAGCCTGAAGAAATGAAGATTGAGTCCTCTGCAACTCCAGACTGTTGTGAATCTTTCTGTCATAACTCAGGAACAGACACATTGCTTAACTAAAGTGACCACAGCTTTAAATCCTTGCACCTGATCATAAGTGGCCATCCACTACACTGAGATAAACTTTAATCCATGTCATGAATTTTCAGCCAGTTGGACCTGCTCTATATTTTCTATTAAAAAATCTATTTTGATGGTGGTTTAATGAACTCATTTTGATCGGATTAATTTAAAACCAGAATATCGCCATTGGTAATATCCAATATATAAGTTATAATGGAAATTAAACACATTTTAATCTGACAGGAAAGAAATGTCATTGGTAGTTATACAGACTGGTAACTTTCACTGAATCTTTCTCCAAATGTTGTAACTATGCACTGTTCCCTTCCCCTCCTTTGAGCTCTCTTTCCATTTATACAGAGCCAATTAAAACTGTGAATTTCTGACTTCTCTTTCAAGATTCATTTATTTGGTTCCTGGCATAAAAACGACTATTGATAGCCACTTTTCATGTCATTGGTACTTCTTGCTGTACAGGCAAGTGGGGTCCCAATTCTGGAAGATTTTTCTCAGAATTACTCCAACAGGAGTGTTTTCCATCAGGAGAGCTTGCAGAATTGAACCCTTAACTATTAAAGGAATATGGTTTCCAATGACAACAGGTTGTCCTGTCTGGATCTACAATTTGAATTTTAATGACACTAAATCTGATATTTATAAATTTTAAAATATTTTGAAACAGGTTTCAGTCTCTTCCCCCGGAGTGTGAAAAGTTCTGCTCTGTTCAGTTTCTTCACTCCAAGCACTCTAGAGTTTACATTATCTCAACTGTTCATTAAAAAATGTGAATATGTGCCACTTCTCCAGCAGGGTTGATTAAGCCATGGAGAAAGGGCAAGATTTCTCACTCTTTTCAGGGAACCATAAGATGAAAAATGAACACTCTTAGCAGAGTTGAAGCCACACTGAAGACATTTTGTGCTCTGGAGAGTGATCATGAAGTCTTTCAAAGCTCACAAATCTGGGATATGCAAAGCTATTTCTTGCTGGTTGTGTCAGACTCCATTCCTTGCACTTGCGCACTTAATGTTGAACTCCTCCTCAACTATTTTCTTGTGAGCTAATCCATGGGGTACTTCCAAAGCATAATAAAAATCAACACTGATTTCACCATACTGCCATTGGAAATACTGCTTAAACAGTCTTCATGGATTTACTTATGCAGTAAAATGTGGCTGTGGGGTCTGGATTTTGTGAGTTTATAGATAACTTAAGAACCCAAAGCATGACTTTTGGTTGGGTTGGCCCCTAATATAACAAGAAGACAGCCTTAAATCCAAGAACTGAACACAGTTTCAAATTTTGAAATTAAAGAAAAATGCTCAGATACGTCTGAATTTTGCTCCTCTTTAATCCTTATTGATTTTTTTAATCTGCTAACTAAATCATTTTACATGCCTACTAATACTGTGATTTTTAAAATATTCATCTTCCAAATACAGCTGTTAAAAATGAAAAAATAATCACAAATATTGGAAAATTAGTTTATTTAATTTCTCAACATTTTGTTTCTGCTTCAGACATTTGAAATTTCATTCAGTTGTTCTGTAATTCTCTTTCCTCTTTTGGGAAAAAAAAAAAAAAAAAAAACATTGTTTCAAATCCGAAAATTAGCATTTGTCATTTTGAAAATCTTGTATCTAAAAATTCTGATGATTTTGTGGTGTTCCCAGAATGACCAAGAGCCAATTATTTCAGCCAAATACTTCCTTTGCCATGATGGGTTTCAGAAGAATCAGTGTTTACATTTAAATAAATATTTTCCTGAAAGAATTCTCACCAAGTCTATAGCCAGTATTTCAGTCTGAGGAGAAATAATAAAAACGAAACATGAACTTTGATGCATCAGCCATTAAGATTGTCTTCCACCTGTCAGGATATCAAATTTCTGTAGGCCTGAAATATCATCTTCACCCTGTCACAGATCTCCCACATAACCCTGAGCAGCTTTGCTAGTTATCCTTCTTCTTTAATTCTCCCGTTTTCATCCTGGGTTAAATGTTCCCTACTAAATGCATGACAAGGCAATATATATTATATAAGGCCAAATTAAGTCCTAAAGTGCCCTGACACCCTGACGGAATTAGATCTGCTGATCAGAAGCCATAGCAGTGGGAGGGCATCAGCGCCAGCTCTGAGTGGTGAACACGTTACACACTTTACATTTGACAGCCTTTTTCTCCCACAGCAGTGGTACAAGGAAATTGGCACAAATCTGAGCCCACATTGCACCTCTCCTACAGATCAGCCAGCCCTAAAGGTATGCCCCCACATCTATCTCCCACCTTCTTCCCTAAGGAGTTATGGTACTCTTCCAGTCATTCCTGTCTGTTCACAGGTAAAAAAGAAGCACAGCAAAATGCTCAGGAGTGTATTGCATGCAGATGAAATAAAGATTATATATGTAAACAAGGAAATTTTCTCTGACAGGAGATGATTCTTGTTTGCATATCTGTATGTGTTGACATCAAGCACCTCCCTAACTGGGCTTTGTTCTCCAGCACACACAGGGAGAAAACTGGAGTAGATTTCAGGTTACTTCATGTTTTCTCAGCAGAGGATCTCTAACCACACCATCAGCATCATCACTGGTGTGGTACACTTGTGTTTGTCAGCATTAAGATCATAGCCAGGATGGGTCCCATTTTGGTATGCTAAACACATAATAGACCATATTTCTTCTTTAGCATTTTCCCTTGGACATAATATTTAGAGCAGTGGGGGCACTGGCAGACGCTCTTGAGAGAAATGCTGCTTACTTCAAATTAAGGGCAGAGCCATAGATCTGCTTCTATGAGCAAAATATGTGGTGATGTCAATATAATGTGGAGAGATTGCACGGCAGGAGTGGGAGTGAGATAGATATATTGACAGGGAGATGAGATGGGTAGGTGAAGAGATAGGTGAATAGGTGGGTTGATAAGATTCATTCTATAAATAAAAGTAAGCAACATTTCAAAACATGGACCTCGAACAAAAATATTAGAATTATCATCATGTTGCAGTGTATTGTGTCACTGAAATATGAAGAAAGGAATAAAGGGATATAGCAAACTTTTCTAAACTTTGCACATCACCAGCTCAGGCACTACTTGGCTGCAGTATGACCATTTCTGTCTGTGCATTTGGGAAGAAAACAAGGCAGAACACACACAATAAATACTTCAGGAAAGGGTAAAGAAAAGCTACCTCAATGGCAGAAGGATTGGACAGGATCCCAGCTTATAAACCCAAGAATGGAAGAGATTACACAAGTCCTGATGATAGTTTAAACCTTTTCAAAGTGGGGAATTCTAAGAATGAAAGTGATAAAACTAAGAACTATAGCCTAAAACTACATGTCACACAATCCAAGCCGTTCCTCGTGGGGTGGGAGGGAATCATATCAGACAGAGCAGTTAAGCATTGGGAGAGAGGTAATGGAGGTAATTGAGGCACCATCACCAGAACTATTCAATAATAGATTAGATGAGTAGTAGAAATAATGTAGGAGAAGATCCTGCATGGCACAGGGAGTTGAACTAAATCACCCAGGAGGAAAATAATTGCAATTATAGATCTGTTCCACCACCACTAGAAAAGAGTGGTGCCAGGTGCAAGTACTAATTTTATTAAGAACTAAGCTGGAATGTACACACTCTCAAACATAGCCAAAAGCCATAAATAATATTTTTAGGATTGATACTCAACCCCATTTCACAGACCTATATATTATTGTGCTAATTTTAAGTTTTACAGAGCTGATGCTGTGTGACACTGGAAAAGGATTTCACCTACAAAGTCTGCTACAGATAAGTCTCTCTTCCTTCATTTATTCATGATGGAAGTGTGTTACATTTAATATGTGAATATGATATTTCATTGTAGTTTTTTATATCTTTATAAAACATTTTTCTTGGAATAATCTGAATATATAAAACAGTCTGAGAATATAAACAGTATATTCCTGAGGTCCTTGTAGCAGAAAGCAGAAACAGCACTGGAAAATCAGCACACACAACCTTTCACAAGATGCAAGAGCATCTCCTTTTTTTTAGCCATTTCTAAGGGCTTGGTGTACCACACACCTCAGGTCTTGCACCCAGCAAATTAAACCATTGTTTTCTCATCATTTTCATTTTGAGAAGGACTCATATTCTTTCCGGAAAAGATCAGAAGAGACTCGTTCCAAGCCACTTGACTTACTTTGGTATCAACACCCCAATGAGTTTGCTAAATGTGTTACTCAGCCTCCAAACAGATCTGTGAGAGTCTGAGTAATCTAATGTAGCCTGACAATAGCACTTCTCCAAAACAGAGCTTCAGAGAGAAAATCTACATGTTTACAATATGCATGCCTTTCAGAAGTTCTCAGAACCTCTCCCCAAATTGCTTTCACTTACAATGTTTCTGGGTGTTTGCTTACAGCAATCCCTGGCCAGATTTACTGTGGAAAGTGCTTTCAGTTCAAGTGCTGTCCCCTGCTGCTGCTGTCACCATCCTAAGTAACCCCTTCCACATGTGAACTCAGTAAATTCAACAGAAAACATGAGGATTATTTGATCCTGGCATCTGGCCCAGGGCAAAAGATTTTTCAGTAAAGGGACAAGTAGACATATTAAGGGACATTTCCCCATTGATTTAGATCAGAGTCCAATGACACGACAAAAGGACTGATGTCCCCTGTATCAGTGATTTGCTGTTTCTGATAGCAATGCTTATAGACTCTCTGTCTCCCTTGAGACATGCAAATCACTGAGAGACTGAGTTTCATTAAAGGTGACATTTATCTTAATAATTGAGTTGCTAGTTTTAATATCTATTTTGAAAATATTTTGCATTTCTAAATCAGAATTTTTGTCAAAAAATAATTATTATTTTATTATAATATCCTTCTAACAAAATAACACCATGGAAACGCTAAGAAACAGTTGTTCCTTGGTATGGTTTTAGTTCTGTGAGCTTCTTAATATGAAAATAAAACTGGATTTTTCAGGTAGTTTTTCACGTTTGATGTCCAATCTGTAAGTTTATAATGCTAAACATATTTCTTTTTTAATTTAGCTGTTACCTTTTCATCGACTTTGCCTGCATCCCAATTTTACAACTTAACCACATGATTATTAAAAGCTTGTTAACCCAAGGATATACAAACTAATGCCATTCTCCTCACCCACTAAAATGTCAGGTTTGGTGATCTAGGGAAGCAGACACATATGTGAAGTAGTTATTTAATAATAGAAATTGAATGCAGATATTTTATTACAAATCCACAAATTACAGTGTCTTTTAAAAACATATGCACATCTTACCACATAATATTTCCTACAGAGTAATTAGGGTTTTTTGCATCTATAATTTCACAATAATGACTCTCTAAGCAAATATTGGATCACACAGTAATATACCATAACAGCTCCAGATTGCTTTCCTTACACTGTACAAAAAGGCAGAGAGTTATGTCACTGTATGGGTCATAGAAGCCACCAAACAATCCTACATGTACAAAACATTGGAGACTTCCAAAACCAAAACTTTTTAACCATGTATCATTTTTCATTGTTTTATTATATGTTAAAGCACATACAAACATACATGAAAATACAGGAGCATCAGGTATTTACTCAGCTGTTAATTAGGAATCAGTGTGAAGATACTATAAATCTGTTTGCATGAAAGATCATGGGGATGTTCAGATCTTTATCAGTTCATACAAAGGATTCACTATAAAAGAGTAAGACAGTGAAAAATTCAGTAGATGTCGCAGCCATTGCAAGGAAAGAGTGAAAGATATTTGTGCAAGGGTCCCACCTATTCATTTGCAAAACAGATCTACATTTGTCACTCATTTACAAAAATAGAAAAAGGGAATATTGATGTTGTCAAGAGTAACATAAGGAAGTGCATATATCTCATAGTGAATGTAGTCCCTACATGTGTAAGCTGATATACATCTCCCAGCAGACTGGAACACAGAGAACATTATGGGTAACTGGCAGACAAATCTCCTTTCTGATTTGAGCATCAGTGTTACTTTAGAAAGACATAATAACTGCATGTAGGGATTATTTTTCAGTAAAATATTTTGTTCATGATGCTTAAAAAGAATTAAGTGTTCACACCAATCTCACAGTTATGTTGGCTCTGTGTGTAACTTTTATTTTCTCACAGGTGGTCACAAAACTTTGATTGCTCCCAGATAAAATGTATAGGCAGAACTAAGGTTCTTGAAGCTGCCCTAATGCTGTCTGTTAAAAGAAATGAGGACCTGGATCTGGCAGATTTGGGGAGAACAGCTAAGATGAAAGCTCATCCAAATTCAATCAAGGGTTGATGTTCATCAATTATTGAATGACATCCCCACTTGATAAGAGCCATGATGGTTCAATAATTTCAATTCAAAATAGAAGACAGCCATGACAGATAACCTCCCCAGATGATTTCACATATGATGCATCCTCTATAAAGGTTTTATTTCTGATCTCTAAATGTAAGTGTGCAAGTAATGAACAAATCAAAACTGTGGGAGAGGGTCTGTTATTTAATAGTGTCACCTCTTTCTGTATAACAAGTCACAAACGGACAAAAAAATCTTTGAGCAAGCTAGGGTGGCCCCTGCTCCAACCAGGACAGCTCAGGAATCACTGTCCCAAAGGACACATGAGTGCTGCAGTCTGAGGAACCAAAATTCAAAGGTGGGTCTGTACAATGAGTCCTTCACACAATGCTCTGCCATTGCATTTGTCCTCAGACCCCCTCATCATTTCTGGTCTGGCACAATACCCAATTCTCCTGGTAGACTCCTGATTTGTAACTGGTTTATTGGGTTGCTGACTCCAGATACAGTTCTTGATACTCTGACCACATGGCTGCTTGTAAAAGCAGCATCCATTCCCCACTAGGGCCTAAAAAACTCACAGCTGGGCACAACAAAATTTTGCTTGAAAATCTCTTACACCTGCTGCTGTGCTTCTGCCCTCAGAGCCACCTTCAGGCCTGCCCATGTCTTCCTCTCCTTCTCCTTCTAATTAACTACGATTTTCTGATTTTGCAGACCTTCTCTGCTCGTATATTCTCAACTGCTTAATGTGCTAAATATCTTGATTTTGATGATACAGTTGGGAATGTTGTGCTGTGTTCACACTGGACATTCCTTTAGGTTTTGTTTCCTAGAATGTCTGGTATGTCTCTGTTGGATTTTATATAAAGACCAGCACCAATGTAATTGATGTATTGAGAGCAGAGAAGAGGCAGATATGATTGTCCCCTCTATGCCCTGATTATATTGCAATCACCGTTTCCCAATCCAGAACTCACTATTTTTCTTTAGAGCTAAATTCTTCTCTGAAATAAAAGGCTTCCTGTTTCTAGGAACAGAGCACTTCCTAGATACCGCAACACTGAATGGGATGCAAGGTAAATATTACTGAAATTATGATTTTTGATGGACCCTATTTTTAGTAAGAAACATTTTACAGGTTTTTATTTTAAGCTATTTATATGATCTCTACTTTAAAGTGGCAGATGAGCTGGTTGACAACCACATCTCTGGATGCAAGAGCATGTTAAACATCAGTGTTGACACAAATGCTGATGCATTTGAGTTTCAGGCATTTACAAACCTCTCCAGTAAATCAATAACTTATTTTTTCCCATTTTTTCACATTGTTTTTACACATTATTTTTCATTATTTTTCAAATTTTCACATCATTTCACATTGCAACTATAAGGATATTACAACTTCAGATTCTTTTAAAAGGAAAAAGTCTTAAGGACTCAATGTGACAAATTCTGCCCTAAGTCAGACATATTCTAGAGGTCTCATCCTTGCCTTCTCATCAAGGGAAAAGCAGAAGGGAAAGCAGAATCAGACCAAGCCCAAATCTAACCTGCAGAAGGAGCCCAATGCATATATTCACATGAATAGGAAAAGGAAATAAACTACTGGCTTTCCAAAAAATAGTGCAGTTAGATATCCACTGTACAAAAGATGCAGAGAGAGCATCTTTACTGTGTGCCTCTCCAAAGTTATATCTTCTTGTCCATAATGACTTTGGATTATCCATGTTGTTCTTTTTCTGAGATTCTGCAATGAATTCTTATCTTCCTTAAGTTTTGTTAATCTTGCCTAGATTTAAATGGGTCTCCCTGGGAGATAAAGCTATGACTCCTTTTTCTTCATCTAATTCCTCTAGAGAGTGGTGGCTTCCTTGCAGAACATGAAATATTACCACTTTTTGGTGTAACATTGCAAGGCAGATGAAACCCTTCTTTTGCATATGAACATTTAAAACGCATAGTAAGTTCAATCTTTTCCTTTAAAAAGGGAAGAAAATACAAGTTACCATTTCAATTTAGCCTAAAGAGAAAAAGAAAAATACAGCAAATCCATGAAAAGGAGAGAAGAAGCAGGAAACTTTTCATATTCCAGATCAACCCCTAGTAAGGCCATAGAGCTATGCTGAACAACTCCTCTCTCTAGCCTGTAGTACACCTTCCCTCACATTGTGCAGGTGAGCCCCAGCTTGGCCAGGAGCAGAAGTCTGAACAGCAGGGGAGCTGACAAGAAGGGCTGGCACAGTGTCCTTGTGCTGGTCCAGCAAGGTGTATATGTATGTGATGATTAGAGAACAGAAAATCAAAACAAAAAAAAAAAATGGTAAGAAGTGCCTGGTCCAGCCTCCTGATTAGGAGACTCCAATGGGAAACCAGTCCTAGGGGAGTTTTCAAAAACCTGCCCACAGAGCAGAGAAGTAAGAAGGCTTACTGTCCAGCAGAAATAATTGAATTTTCTAATTCTGAACACATTTTTGTAGAAGAAAATTTGTGTGATTGATAATCCTAAACTCAGGGAATTTTACAGCATAAAAGGTGACACAGTGAATATTACAGCATAACAGGTGAAGAGTTTTCTGGAGATGCTGCACTTAGAATGAGCCTTGTGAAGCTTTTATGAATAGATGGAGGAGAGAGAGATTGAGAGGATTTTTTAAGCCCTTTTATTGCACTCTTTCAATGAGCAATGTATTTGTGTATGTATACAATGCATTTGTGTATGTATCCAACTGTTTTTAAAATATATTTTCCTGTTGATAAATGTTGTATTTAATTACTATCTTTCTTCTGGAAGATTCATGCACCAGGTCTTAGCCATATCTCTCTTTACTATTCAGTTTATGGAGCATTCCAAGGCACCCTGTAGTACATATGTGCCACACCCAACACGAGGGATATCCCAGCACAGGCTGGGCTTCTAGTCATTGTTACAATCATTAAAAAAAAAAAAAAAAAAAAAAAAAAAAAAAAAAAAAAGGCATTTTATATGAGCTTTTAATAGACAATATTGAAGAACACAGTGTCTTCCACACACTTCTCAGGCAGTTGCACTATTTCTTTTCGTTGCGTCAAACCTTTAGAGTACATTTTTATATCTCAGTTCTAGCAGCTAATCAGCTCTAGCCCTGTTTGGAGCTGGAGTTGATTTTGTGGTTTGGTTTGGTTTGGTTTGATTTGGTTTGGTTGGTTGGATTTTTTATTTTTTTCCCTCAAACTGTATGCTAGCTCTTGCAGAGTTTTTGGGTGTCTCAGGTTTTGAAGGTTTAGGTTTTTTTTTTTTGGCTGAAGTTTGGATTTTTTTGTTTGAGTTTTGATGGGTTGGTTTGAGGTTTGTTTGGGGTCTGTTTGCCTGTTTGTTTGTTTAGTTCTGTTATGGTCTGTTTCGTTCTTTGAAGTGGCCCATCAACAGGTTAGCCAGTACTAAATGTCCTGCTGTACAGCGGCTTGTAGCAATCAGTGGTGTAGTAAGGAGCAATTTACAATTGCAAACACAATTGTTTTGAGCTGTAAAAGAAATGTCAGTAATATTCAGCGCGATCGGCACTGACTGCTCGGCTGGGAATCCCGAAGCATCCTGAACTTGGTTTTCTTCAAAGAAAGCGCCCTTGCCACTGGCCGTGCTACCCGTGTAGCAACAGTTTGGATAATACTTTCCGCCAATACTCTCCGAACCACCACTTATATCTTGATGGGAAACGAATATTTTGGGATAGTTGTGTAGTTTGCCTAGGTACACGGGTGTGCCAGGCGTTCGTTGTTCACTGTCCCGACGATCGTGGCTTTGGGGTCCGTCAGCAGCAAGTTGTGAAACCTGACTGCGCGTCAGCTACTCTAGCGTGCAGAACTACTCTTCCAGTTGTTTCTACTGAAAAAAAACACCAAACCTCCCTCCGTTTCTGTGAGTCCGTATTTTCATTCAGTTGCTTCTGTAACTCCAGCAACAATTTGAAGGGAAAAATGATAAAACAGAGAGAAGACTGAAAATGGTTTTATAGATGCGGTGAAAAGTAGATTAATTGCCGAATAATGATTTCTGATATAGTTATTTTTCACCAAGGAGACATCCGAGGATGCAGTCATGTGGAAGGACAGTGTCTTTAAATAAACTTTAGTTTCATGTTAAAGAACTGAGGAAAGGGACCTCAGTGTACAACTGTTGCATCTGATTTAACTTCCGTAGGTACAGATTTAGAAAAAAGTGGACTTGCTTCTGTTATTATTGATTAATCTGATGACAGTAGTCGAGTAAGGGCTTATTGACATGGGAAATATTAGAACAAACAACCAAAGGAAGATTCCGATATAGATCATCAATTATGAAATACAGACAAACAGGAACCGTAGATCATCACCCTGGGAAATAAGGATATCATCACTTGTATGTGCCTCTAAGTATTTGTTACCCACACAGCAACACGCAGACCCAGAGGATTTTAATTTCTTTAACTATCTTTATAAGTTCACGCCAGAAAAGGAGCGTGGGTCCTGCAATCCAGACCTTCAGTTTCCTGCAGACCGCCTGCACCTTCCCGGGAGTGGAAGTCTGGGGAAACCTGAGCTATGAAGTGCGTCCCGCAGGTCCCCTTAAGCGGCTCCACTCGGTTACACCACCCTTGCCACAGCCTCTATAACTTTTTTTTTTTTTCCCCAGAGCAAAGGCACCCTGTGAAACTCCTCTTGCTACTTGATACTAATTCGAAATGGATTAAAAACCGAGAGGGGAGGTCAAACGACACTCCTAGATCACCGCAGCGGCGAGAAAACTTCAGACAGCCGCGGAAGGCGCTTTCCCGAGCTCAGCTGGCGCCGGGACCGCAGCGGCACCGACTCCCGGCTGCAGGACGCCCGCGGCGGCTGCGGAACCTCCCCGGCTGGGAGCGAACCCCGGTCCCGAGCCGCGGGATTTGCCTGCGTCGGGGTCCCCTCGCTGGGTTGGGGGATCCTTGCTCATCTGCATCAATTGCCCACGGAAAGACAAACGGAAGACCAGTGGGGAAAGGAAAGAAAACCTCTTATATAGCCGAAACAACTACCGCGCTTTTTTCCCCACTGGGGAACTCGATGAGTTGCCACTCGCCGATGCAAGGGTGAATTTCGTAATGCCACGATTGTGTTTTTGTTTTTAAATTGTGTTATTTATTTTTAAAATAAAAATCATCGATGCACTCTAGGAAATATCTTTCCTTTGATAATGCCTAGTGACTATTGAAAAGGCAGAAGTTTCAACTTTCTGAAAAAGTTTATTTCCAACCTTGGGATATAAAGCATGTAAACGTAGAAACCAAAGGACGACAAAAGCGTTTGCAAATTTATATATATAAAAAAAAATTTTAAACCCCCAATTCTTTACTCTAGGATAGCAAGTAAAACCATCCCACGAGATTTCGGGGGGCGGGTTAGCATAAGAGACAGTTTGTCTTGTTCTGTAAAAACATCACACGAGCCCCAGTTTGAGAACCAGTTAGCACAAAACTTGTAAGAGAGAGCTTGGGATGTTTCTTCCGAAAGGGAAAAAAGCAGGAAAGCCACAGTTTAGGAACCAAATCTGAGGAAAAGCGTCTACATTTTGATAATGTTAAAGATGGGGAGAAGCTACTTTGAGGGATATTAGAGGTGGAGAGTTTGAGATAGAGGAGCACACAGCGGCCTTCGCCGTTACCAATCTCTATTAAACGTGACTCGCCTCACGGTAGAGAGACGGCCACGGCGCTTGGGACAGACTCGGGGACACAGTCCCCGTGTGCTGAGGAAGAGCATCGGACCTCCTGTAATACGGGAACGGGATAGTTTGGAAGGGAGGCAGGCAGAGCAAGTCCCAGTTTCTTTGGTGGCTCCGTGTTATCTCCCCGGTCCTGACCACAGAAAAAGGGCTGCAAGAGGGAGTGCGGGTTGGCAGCACCCTTCCGAGCTTTAGCAACGTGTCGGCAGCCCACAGACACGTGTGGGGGGAGCCCGAGCGGCCCCTCCGTGGGTCGGGGGGCAGCTGTGGAAAAGACGGCCACTCCACCGGCACAGCTGGGTCATAAATAAAATCGGGGCGGCCCCCGGCAAGGGAAGGTCGGGGACCGGGGGAGAGGCTATACATCCCCGTCCACCAGGCTGAAATGCTTGCCTGGCCCGGGGAGGCAGAGGTAGGGGATGGCGCTGCCCGGGCAGAGCAGGGGAAAAGGCAGCGGCAGCAAGCAGCGACTGAGCAGCGGGCTGTCCTTGTAGAGGGACGGGAAGGAGAGAGCGGCGGAGGCAGCGGGGACCTGCGGCTCCCCGAGGGGCTCGGCTGGCCCCGGCCCCTGGCCCTCGGGCTCGGACGACATTTGTCTCTTGAGCTTGTTGCGGCGGTTCTGGAACCAAATCTTCACCTGGGTCTCGGTGAGGTGCAGCGAAGCGGCCAGCCCGGCCCGCTCGGAGCTGCTCAGGTAGCGCTTCACATCGAAGGTGGACTCCAGCTGGAACACCTGGCTCTTGGAGAAGATGGTCCTCGTCTTCTTCCTGACACCCGTCGCCGATGATCTGCCGTTTTCCGCGCCGCAGCCCCCGGCCTCTCGCGGCAGCGGCTGCCGGGGCACGCGTAGCCCCTCCGTGGGGAGCGGGGACCCCGCATCCCCGCCCTCGGGGCGGAGGCCGCGGCTCTTCCCTTCTGCCCGGAGCCGGCGGGACTCGCTGCCTGCAAGGGCAAAGGACAGCATCAGTCCCCGCCGCCGCCCGCGCCCCCGCCCCGCATGCACGCACTGCCCGGCGGAGCGCAGGGAGAGGGTGGGGGACAGGATGGGGAGGGGGCTGCCGAGGGCTGGCCGCGGTCCCACACCCTCCAGAGGAGAGAAGAAGGGTGAGGCGCTTCTGTAAGGATCCAAGGAAATCCCTCTGCCCCGCTGTAGGACAGGGAAGTGAGGGGCTCCCGGGCACGGGACAGACAGCCCCAGGAGGCCGGCAGGGCGACATAACACCCTGGAAGCAGGTTGGTGCGTGTGAGGCGGCATCTCACCTCGTCCGCCCGCGGAGCCTCCCCTCCTCCTGCCTGTGCGCTTGTGTCTGCGTCTGCGTGTGTGTGCCTGCGTGTGCTTGTCTGTGTGTCTGTGTCTGTGTCTGTGTCTGTGTCTGTGTCTGTGTCTGTGTCTGTGTCTGTGTCTGCGTGTGTCTGTGTGTCTGTGTCCGCCTGTGTCTGAGTCTGTGACTGTGCCCATGTGCACGTGTCTGTGTGTCTGTGTGTGTCTGAGTCTCTGTCCGCGTGTCTGTCTGTGTCTGTGTCCGTGTCTGTGTCTGCGTGTGCGCAGGCCCGGCCCGGCCGTGCTGGGGGTGCTCAGGTACCGCCCGGGTGGGGGCCGGACTGCGACCCGACGTGCGGGACAGCCTGAGGCGGCTGCTCGCTCCGTACCCGAGTCGCTGCAGCCTTTACTGGGGTCTTGCTCCTCAGGCCCCTCTTCCTCCTCTTCCTCCTCTTCCTCTCCCTCGGGCAGCGCGCAGCGGGCTGTGCCCTGCTCCCTGTCAGGGCGGCGGGGGCCGGGCTGCAGGATGCTGTCGATGCTGAAGGCTGGCGGCGCGGCCGGGGCCGGTGGGGCTCTTCGGCCGCCCCCGAGCTGCACCATGGCGCGGCGAGCCGAGCGCGTCCCAGCCGAGCGCGTCCGAGCCGAGCGTGTCCGTGCCGAACCGCGCGGAGCCGAGCCGAGCCGCAGCACTGGCGGCGGCGGCGGGAGGGCGGCAGCGGCAGCCGGGGCGGAGGGAAGGATGGGTCCGGGTAGGAGGAGGGGTCGGGGTGGCGGAGGGAGGGGATGGAGCTAGAGGGAGCCAAAGGACTGAGGACAGGGAGAGACGTGCAGGGGAGGGAAAGAGACAGGGGAGGCTGCAGAGAGGAGAGAGAGAAAGGAAAAGGAGCCGGGATTAGAGGGAAGGGGAGAGGAAGGGAGGGGCGGGGAGCACGCCAAGGTGTCCCGAAAGGGTGCCCTGGGCAGCCGCGGCAGGGCAGGGCTGGCTGCCCTCCTGCCTAGGCCCTTCACTGTAAGGGGGCGGAGGGAGGGCAGAGCCAGAGCCCACGGCAAAAGCGAAGAGGAGGTGTGATGGTAGAACGGAGGGAGAAAACTGGAAATAAAATCAGGGGGATGAGGTGGAGTCCGGGGAGGAAAAGCAGCCGTGGTAGTCAGAGAGGGAGGGAGGGAAAGGTGAAGCTGGGATCCGCTTCCCTATGTTTATACAGCACCTGGCACGATCCCAGGCAGTCGGCTGAGGGCATTTGCTTCACATTGTCCATGCTGCGTGTTATACCATGTTCAGCAGTGGAGTAGACTGTGGAAGAGTAGTTCATACAGCCAAAGTCTCTTGCCTGTGGTCCTTTCACCTGCAGACTCTCAGACAGAGGACGCATGGTTTCTCTGGGGAGAAAGGGACGCTTTTTTCCTCCCAAGGAGCCCCATGGGGTCAGGCCACCCCAAAATCCACACGTAACTTCCACACGCTCCCCCACACCTCACCATCATCCCCTGTACATCCTCCCCTCCTCCCCGCGGGTCAGCAGAGCTCTTCTGTAGCTTTGAAAGGAGAAAGTGCTGACCGGCAGCCGTGGGGGTGTGTGAGTTCTCCAAGATGTGCCTTTGGGAGATGGAGAAGCGCTCGCCTGAGCTGTGGAACTTGGGGAAGGATCGATGTGTTTCTGTACTATCTTGCGAACTTTTGCGTCCCACCACCTCCCAGCACTGCAGCGTTTTAAAGCCCGTTTGCACTACTCCAGGCAGGGCGTCCAGGGATTTTAGAGCCACCATCAGCTGAGAATCACAGGGAAACCTCTCCGTCTCTGCGAGGCCGTGTAAAGCCAGGAAAATGTTTCCAACCAGCTTTTAAGGGGGCTTTTAGTCCGAATCTCGAGGTTTCCCCCACGAAAACTGCTGAGGACAAGTGAGAAGTCCTTGAAAAAGAGCTGACAATAGAAGTGCTGACAAGCTTTTAAATGTTGTGATGCCAGAGATTCCGTGAGCTAAAATCAGGGGGCATCTTAAGGCTTTGGACTGCATTAATCCTTAACGCACTGGTACTTAAGAGACCAGGTTTCAGCTCTTTTTCTTGAACTTTTTTTTCACTTTATGAAAGCACTCAAATTTAAATACAGCCGTCTGCTGGAGGGCTGCACATTTTCCACCAGCCTAAAATATATCCATCTTCTACCAACACGATTATTGCTCAAATGCCCAAACTTGTTGCATTTGTCTTGCAGTCTCCTATACTAAGTGGTGGTTCTATCAGAACAAAATATCTATTTAAGAGAGTGCGAGGGAGGGGCCGAGGGAAGGGCTGAGGTGGAGAGGTAAAAAAATGGGAAGAAGCTACTGAAAATATAGTTTAAAAAATTCAGTCTGAGATGGTAAAACTAGGAGCATGGGAGACTTCGATGCCAGGTCGGGTCTTTCATTACACTCCTGTCTTGGTCTCTCTTCCCTCTGTCTGTGAGTGTGGCACATCCCAGGTGATCACATCTGTTCTTGCTGCAAACCATTTCCCTTCTGGTTCCAAAAAGAAAGAAAAATATCCCTCCTAAAAAGCCAATGGCTTGACTCAGTGTATTTTTCTTGAAGATATTTTCTTGGAAGAAAAAGTCAAAGTTGAAAAAGACAGAAATAAGAAGGAAAGTGAAGAAGGAGACATAAGTTTTACCACCAAATCTTTTTTTCACGGGGGCCCCCTCCATTCCCCGAGCAGTCCAAGCCCAGCCCTGGGAGATGCGACCCGGTAACACCCTGCTGGGAACGGTTTGTCGTCCTTTCCCAGCCACATTTGGCCACTTTTCAAAATCGTTTTTGGTTTGCCCTTTTTTTTTTTTTTTCTTCTACACACTTCATGTAGATGGAGCACACGCTACAGAGATGGATCTCTTCAGCCTCTGGGACAAGTTGGAATCAATTCACTGGCCACAAGAGGATGGCGTGGGGGGGGGGGCCGGGGTCCCCCTGCAGCATGTTCTACAAGCCAGATCCATACCGGGGTCCTCCTGCCCTCTGCTACCCTTATCTTCGGGGAGAAGTTAAGACCAACAGCAAGAGCGTGTCCTGCACAACCCAAACAATGATCTGCAGAGAGTCCCACGGAGCGTGCGGGGCTGCGGCGGGGGAAGGCAGCGGAACGCCCAGGTCCCATTCCAGGCCCCCAGCAACAAAGTCCTAGTCCGGCCCCCGCATTTGACACAGAGTTTATGTGGGGAACGGTGTCCGACGGGGCGGAATTTTCCCAAAATTCAGGGTGTTTTTTCAACGAATGGTTCCCGGGGCGCGTGGAGCAGCCCGGGGAAGAGCTTCGTGCGGGAGCGGTCCTGGGAGGCGGTGGCTTTGGCCGCAGCCTTCGCGTTCTGCGAGCATCAGAGCCTGCAAAGACGATCCGGGATCAGAGAGTGGATCCCTCGCGGCTGCTGCCCCTCAGCACCTCTCCGCACCACCGCGGTTCTCTCCCGGGCTCCCAAAGGCTGTCGGTTACAAGCAAGTTTTTCCTGCAATAGGTAAAGATTTTCCAACGCTGGTACTTTTTCAGCCCACCCTTCATTTGCATTTTATTTGTGAAGAACCTCGTTGTCTGGGACGCGTGAGGACACCAAGGCCGGTACTGCACAGCGGCAGGGAAGAAAGAGCGAACCTTTTCCTTTTAATAATATAATCCTGTACTAGAAGCTAACATCCTGCAGAGTGGAAACCTTTCACCTGGGAAAGCTTTTTACCAGAAATCACTCGTCATACATATCTATATTTCCATTTTAGCTCACAGCACAAAAAGTCTCTTACTCTAAACCTGATGGAAATGAAATCTGATTAGATGGTACAGAAACGCCAAAGAGTCTGGTTTTGCTTGGTTTATGGAATCGAGTTTGGTTTATCCCCCGAGGTACTCGAGGGTAAAAGTCACTCCCTGGATTTCACATCCTCTTTCAAGTAAGACCCTGGCAACTGCATACACAGCGGCACCTCGCAGCGCTCTTTAAACCATCTCCTATGCTCTCCCGGGACACAGCCCTGTCGAGTGGTTACGGAACAGGACCGCTGGCCGAAAAGCTCATTAAAATCACTAGGCGGGTTCGGGCACCTTGGCGCTGCTGGTCCCTAAATAAAACTCGCTTTAGCGGTACAGCAGGGGCTGAACATGCACTGCCAGCTGCTGTTTCCCACCACCTGCCGCCGCCCCCCCGGAGCAGGCAGAGGTTCGGGGCACCGGAACATCCCTCGCTTGCACTGGGCAGCCCGGGGAGGGAGGGCAGAGAAAACCGTATCACAGCTGGAAAGCAGCTCTCCCTGGCGTTCCCCAGGAAAGCAGCTACAAAAGTCGCAGAGTAACAAGTTTTCTAGGGAGTTGGGCACGCTCAGAGGACTGCTCTGGCCCGAGAGGTGTTGGGGCACAGAGGGATCGGGCCATGCTGTGACCCCGGGACAGAGCATCCCTTTTCGAAACTCTTTGTTTCCCTCTGAGGTCGGTTCAGAGTTCTCAGCTAAACCTCCTTTCTCTGGACACTGTGCTTAATACCCGAGGAAAAATCCTGGAGAGGATTTCCGAATAAAGCTAGTAATTCACTGCTGCTCAGTAGACTAGAATTGCCAAAGGGAAAGGGAAAGGGAAAGGGAAAGGGAAAGGGAAAGAAAAGAAAAGAAAAGAAAAGAAAAGAAAAGAAAAGAAAAGAAAAGAAAAGAAAAGAAAAGAAAAGAAAAGAAAAGAAAAGAAAAGAAAAGAAAAGAAAAGGAGAAAACACTTTAAACTTTAGGTGCACATCTAAATTTTCATTTATATCTTTTTGAATAGACCTTCATGTATCTCACTACACAGAAATTAAATTGTAAGCAGACTTGATAAACTCAGGAGAGTTAAAGGAAACATTAAGACACCCACCATAAAGTTACATTCATTTGGAATGGGAAGGGAAATGTATGAATATTGCCTGGATTTGAGGCTGACAGCACGAAACACTGCGAGCCTGCTGGAGTCTGAAGCAAGTCTCTCTGATCGATAGTGAGCGTGGGGCACATTGGCAGGGGGCACAGACAGGCTTTTCCAAGATAATGCAGTGGGAAAAAAAAAAAAGAATCGATCCAAATATATTGTTGAACAGTGGAGCCAGCACGCACCTATGAGATTTATCAAGTATTGATTTGCATGAATATTTTAGACTTGTGCCTACGAGAAAATTATGGGCCATCTTAAGCCGGTGAGCAACATACCATTTGCAAAGTAGCCATTTAACAAGGTGCTTTCCAGTATATCGATCATTTTCATTTAAAGTGTAATTAATAATAACATCTTACTGCAGCTACACTAGGAATTTATTTCAAAAGGACTGTTCAGACTCTATTTTGATTGTCGTTTGCTCTGCTTAAAAAAAAAATCTTTTCACTGATTATTTTTATTAGCATCCAATAAACACAAGTCGTCTTTGTGAGTAATCTGGCAAGGTTTTCTGGTAAGGCCTCGCCTCTGGAGTGCCATCTAGCTAAGCTGTTGTAGCAACATTCATTAAATAAATGTCAACAGACAAGGATTTATGCTGCATAATAATATTACAGTTGTAATATAACTGGATTTATTTTAAAGCTGTTCTGAGGTTGCTTTGATCTATAAAGCAGCAGCGTATATCTCTATATGTCACAAACAGCCTTTGCTAAAGGACATTGAGCTTTACAGTCCATCAACATTTTTCTTAGAGCTTTCTGTTTGCAGAAACAGCACAAAGTATGTGTCTCTTACCTTTTTTATTTATTTAATAAAAAATACACACAAGGAAGAAAACTGTGAGGAATTTGCAGTCCTGATTTGAGGAGTGGGCTTGGGTGTTTGTGTCTGCGGGGTTTTGCCTGTTTTGAAATAATCAGTGCACATACATCAGGGATTGCATCTGTTGCTAGTGTTTCTCTTCACCCTGCAGAAATTTCTTGCTATCAGGTAGAGGGAAATGCATAATTAAAAAATCTATGAGATAATTAAAAAACCTGAGGTGTGTATGTTCCTACTTTCAGCACATGCTTTTAATAAGTCACTATAAATGATTTTCTGCATATACAGAATAAGGCATAAGTAAGCACTTTTTCTTAGATGATTTCACGTCTTGCACCTTTTAATATTTTACCATGACCATAAGTTACAAATACAGTGTATGAAAAAAATCTTTTTATTGATATAATCAGCACATCTTTAAAAAACAAACATACTAATGTCAAAACACATTTTAAAAATCCGATTGATCATTTAGCCCTGCCAGTTCCTTAACTTCAAGAAAAGAATATTTAGTAGAATCAGAAGTATAATAATCTCATATGTTACTCCAAAGAAAAGGCATGTGGAGAGTGGCAGGCGTGTTAAATTTCTCGTTGGATTACAATCTACTCTGATATGACTGTAGTGAGTCAGGATTTTACTCCAGCAGGTAACACCGGGTGATCTGGGGAGCTCGATATGACAGGAAAAACGGTCTAGCCGCTTTCTTCCAGGGGCAGCCAGGCTTTGAACGGCATCAAAATCAAGTGCTTGCACCCTGAAGAAGAAACATTGCCCCAAGTCACCTCCTCTGTCACGAAAAGGCTGAAATCCAGCCCAGCCACTTTCCCCCGTGGCCGGCGTGTCCCGTGCAGGGCACCCACATCCTCAACTTCGCCACTTCCTGGTCCTTCTTACACCGCTCTTTAAAGCACCAGGGACCAGGCTTTAAAAATTTTCATCTCAAATTCGGGTGTTTGATGGATATGCCAAGAAAATGGCAGGCGAATATGTCCAGAGATTTCAGAAGGAGATCAGCTGCAGCTGAAAAAATGAAAAGAAAAGAAAAGAAAAGAAAAGAAAAGAAAAGAAAAGAAAAGAAAAGAAAAGAAAAGAAAAGAAAAAACTCAAAAAGACAACAGCTTCCAGAAACGGGGCTTAAGTCGAAACCAGTATCCCAGTAATTTAGTACTTTTCTCAGGAACCTATAAATATATATATATATATATATGTATACATATATATATGTAATTCTAGAGTGGTTTTGAGGCTTGCAACGTCCTGACTTCAGCTGCATAGGCTGGTGCTCAAAGCCATATTTCAGGTCAAAGCAGAGGAAACAAAAGAGGAAAAAAAATAAAAAGAAAAACTTAAAAAAAAAAAA
>VZRF01007210.1:801425-828810 GCA_013396875.1 Vireo altiloquus
TTTTTAATGTACAGTGAGAAAATGCATGGTTTTATTGGTACTGGTTAGGGTCAGCCACAGGAGAATTATGGAGGTCATGTGAAATAGGTGCCAATAAAGCTTTTATTATTGTTATACAGACAAAAGAGCATTATGGAAAGAGATCCTTACCAGACCTAACCATGGATATTTTGTTCTGTTAACAATCACGTTGGAAAATACAGAGACACTGTAAAAAAAAAGCCCTGACTTTTCAAAGCTTTTCAGAACATTAACCTATTATCAAGTGAGATTTTTGGAATTATTTTCACCCAGAAAATTAAAGTTTCCTGAAAAGAAGCACTGCACACAACTCATTATTTTGTCTAAGTAAAAAGATCTAGGGAACTAAAAAATAAAACTTGCGCTGTCACAAGAGAATATAACTCTCAATTTTGAAATGACATTTAACATTTTATTTTTGTGTTGTGCAACATAAGAGAAAAATCAAACTATTTTTTTATTAACAAGGTAGTCTTTAGTTTGTTTGTATGTATCTACAGCTTGAATCTGAAGATTTTCTACCAGAACTTGAAGCTGAGGATTCAGAAGTAAAAATTAAAATGCTGTTCCCCTTCCTTCATCCAATCTTGAATGATTTTAGCAGATCATTAAGCATTGTCAAGGACTGTAATGGACGTCCACATGTGTTGATAGATTGGATTCTTAGATCAAACTTCAAAAACTGTTGGAGCTTAGTGAATTTCATAAAAACTCATACCTTCTTAAATCTGATTGACTCAGGAGTTTTAGATTAATTCCAGGACGGAGCCAATTTCAATCAAAGAAAGTGTTAAGAACTTACAGTACAAAACATCCTTTGTACTTTCACAGTTGTGTAAAAGGAAAATTGATGCATGGATCAAAGTTAGCTCCCAAACATTATTAACATTGGAGTAAAAATCATACTCACTTTTCCACTTTGATAATAAAATATTTCAAACTGTATATCCACTATGGGAATATTTTAATGTTCAAGAAAACTTGTAAAAATTACATGAAACTTTATTATATTTTAAAAATCACGTATATTTATGATTTATATTAATAAGAAGCAAGTGTGCTCTGCATAGATAGAAAACAGAAAGCATCTTCTTTCCACCGACTTTTGAGTCATTCATCATAAAAGAGGACAACTATTCAACCTTTAAAACTGTCATTAGATCAAGGAAAGTGTTTTCTGTTGTCATGTGAAAATTATGCTTCTCTGCATCACTTTTGAGTAAAGCATACATATTCCCTCCCAAACAAAAATTCTTTCACCAATGATATATGTACAAATGTAAACCCATAAATTTTTTGAGTCAGTCCAGAAATAATCTTTATAGAAATCCGTGAGTAGTTAGAGTTTATGTGAGTCATTAAAATCTGGGGATGAATGTAATTTTCAAATGGTTCTGTAGTGGATTATGAATGGTTTTGCAATCCTCCAGCATATGTGGAGATACATATCTGGAGATATATACAGTTACATACATAATATATTTATTATGGTATACAAAAATTCCTTTTTCATACAGCATGAAAATAGTGTTGAAATGCCTTTAGAAAGGATTGGACCTAGTCAAAATTAATATTGTAATGACCTCAGATCCTAAGGTAAATCCATGGAAATCCCAAATGCATTCACTTTCGTGTTCTGAATTATTTTGTTATCCATTCTGATTAGTCCTAGAAAACCCTGAAGCAGTAGGAAGGCTGGGTCAAGCGCTGAGTGAACTCGGTGGTAAAGCTCTGTTTGCTTTCTCTTGTCAAGCACCACTGGGAAGTGCTATCTTCCCCAGGATCTCAGTGGGGCTCAGCAGGAAACCCAACCATATCAGCTCCTTCTCATAAGACTCCCCTTTGACTTCCCAAACTCCTGGAGTTGTGCTAGGATGGCGTGAGCCAGTTCCCACAGTTATTCATTATGAAACCTGAGCACCACAGCTCACATTTTGCCCTTTCCAGGACATGAGGAGTCAACTCAGAAATTTACACAAGCCTCTGGCTATGAATAATAAAATCTACACTGCAGTTAACTGAAATTGGAGCAATAAGTGGCCTTGCTGCAGGAAAATTTCCATATTACACTTTGTGAATGCATATCTTGCCCAGAGGAAGTTAAAGTCTTGATTTAAATGAAGACAGTACTGGAGAAGTGGGTGAGGAGAGCTGAAGGTGCAGCTTAGTTGTCTGCCATACTAATTGGGAAGAGATGCCAATGCCCCTTTAATGTCCTCTCATGCAAAATTCTCCTCCCACATCTGCTGAAGGGGACTAATCAAACTAAGTCGAGACTTCTATGCCTAACTTTTTCATCCTGTGCTCCTCTTAAACATGGAGCATATCTAGCCAACATTGTCCACACATTCAGGGGGTGACCATCGTATAGGAAAAGCTGGATGAATCCCCTTGTATGGCCCCTGCCAACTGTCTGTCTTGGGGAAAATGTCTTGGTTCTCCAGGACAGCTCATACCACGGTGCAGAGGGATGAAGGGCAGCTTTCAGAGAAGATGCAGTCAACACTCAGCCGGAGGTGGGATGGCTCTCTTTAGCAAGCACACTGGGATGATGGGGCTTCTCCACTCCATGTCACAGATGGTGTTGCCTTGTCCTGCTCAAATGCTTCATATGGCTGGGCTTTCTCTTCTGAGTGTGCACAGGCAAGTCGAAAAGGATCACAGCACAGGCTTGGGCATATGTCTGTTCACAGTCTTCTCTGTAAACTTACTTTCTGGAGGTTTTTTGGCCAATCAGTCCCCTTTCAGTCCATGTGAGGGCATTTAAAGTATAATAAAGTCCACAGACTGCTCCTGGTGGATATCAGACCACTCTGTTGTGAAGGGAAGAACCAAGCCATGTCATAACTTTCACACTTAGGACTTGAGGATGGAGCCTGCAGGGGTCCAATCTGAAGCCTCCAAAACCCTGTTATTCATCTGGAAAGGGACCCTGTTTTCTTAGACAGCGGGAAGAAGAGGTATCCTGTCATTGTGATTGTAGATGTGGTAGTTTGTGTAGGTGATATGTGTTTTGCAGCAGAGAGGTACCTCTTGCCTACACTTCCTCCTCTCCCCTGCCAGCATCCTTGCAAAAGTCTGGCAAACACCAGCCCTTTAGCAGTATTTATAGCCATATCTCTATCTGATGAGACACTCTAAAAGTAGGTTAACTCAAAACATACTGCTTCACTTCTTGGAAATACAGATGTGAAGGGATATCTGGTTCTAATATACAGATCACCTTATGGTGTTGCAGGTTTCAGTTTCCACAATAGAGAGTGCATTTGTGCTAGGAGTGATTTAAGCCACTTGGGACCTTCAAAAGCAGAAAGTCTTCATGAACCTTATTGGAAATGACTACACTTGGTGAAAAAAAATGG
The DNA here is from genome assembly GCA_013396875.1 of Vireo altiloquus. Classification (NCBI taxonomy): domain Eukaryota; kingdom Metazoa; phylum Chordata; class Aves; order Passeriformes; family Vireonidae; genus Vireo; species Vireo altiloquus. The sequence continues at coordinate 804,809 of VZRF01007210.1, forward strand.
GAAGAGAAACTAGAGGGGTGATCCAAGATCACAAACATCTAAAGAGTGGAAAGGAAACCTTTTCAAATGTTGCTTTCTCACAAAAAATGCCTAAGATAAGTGCTTGAGAAGTATTTACATTCCATTTTTGAGCTGTGAAGTCCCGTTAATGTTAATGAAACTGTCATCTCATTGCAAAAAGTCACCAGATTTAGTAAAGAACAGTCAGTTTATTAAATATCAGCAGTATCAATCATTGTGTTTTCTACTGCATTTTCCATTTTGCATTTCCCCTCTTGCTAAAGGAGGCAATGAGGAGGACAATAAAGCAGGTTTTTCCTTTCAGATACACCTGGTGGTATATTGAGTTCTGATATTTCTCTTTCCCTCAATACAGGAAATCCCTTAGGAAGAGCAAAATATCAGCATAAAGATCGTCTGTACAGATGGGAAAGAAGGATTTTGCCCTTGGGTACAAAAGCTGGAATATTTTCTGCAGATCATAGACTCCTTAACACATATGTACTTAATAAATAAGCAAACAAGCTTGTGCTTAAGTGAGGCTTCCATGCAGTGAAGGAGAACAACATTTGACAAGTTGGGGTCGAAGGGTTGACATTTACATCCCTTGTATCCCAGAGCCACTTTTTTCAAATATCTACTTTTCAGGTTCTCACCAACTGTGCTTTCAAGGTGCACAAGAGGAACTTTTCAGAAGCTTATACCAGGTGATCTGAAACGGTGCTTCTTCACAGACCTGAATGACCCCACGCAAAAAAAGTGTGGAATACATCTACCTTGTCGAAAGGGGAAACCAGATGAGCTAAGAAGCCTTTCCCTCATTCCCATCTACAGTCTCACTGCCTGCACAGGTCAGCAGGGTAAATGGCAGAGGGGAAGCAGCTGGAATGATGCCAGCACCTGGGACTTTGGCAGCCTTCTGCAGCAGGAGCTTGGGGTCTTTTTGCATCCCTCTTCTCTGGAGCTGTCAGCAGGTAAAACACTCTGCCGCGTTTCTCAGAGCTGCTGAAACATGATGTGCTCTGCCTCCACCTTTGGCAGAACTCGTCTGACCCTGCCTCGCTCCTTGCTTAGGGTGAGGCAGACTGAATCCTCTTGGCAGCCCAGATGGGTCACCCCAGGCTTGGTCAGGCCTGAGGAGCTGTCCTCTTACATTTAGCAAGAGGAAAAAATGCCCACCAGCTGCTTGCAATTGCTGAGACACTAAGCACAGGTTTTGCTTTCATGACTGAAAATTTGACAGTCATGATAGTCAGACTCAGCGACATCTTATCAATATCTTTTGGCTGTCAGGCCAAAGGCCTGAACACTTCCAGGTCTCCACACCAGGTCTCCACAGGCTTTGCTTGGATGGAGGATGAGTGTGTTAAACAAGGTGGCTCTCCACAGCAGCAAACACATCATTCCTGTGCCCCATGGTCTCCATTCAGGGCAGGAGCCAGGCAGAAGTCAGATGTCAGGTCTGATGGATTTATCTTGACTTTTACCTAGCAGAGGGACAAGAGCAGCACCTGTATCTCCCCTCTCTGTGCATCCCTTCTTGGCAGGGATGATCAGCGCTGCAAGTGCTGCCAAAATCTGTGTAGAGGACATTGACGTTAAACCAAAAACTTAACTTCTAGCTCTTTGGTGCAGGTTGAAAAGAAGCCCATGTTTATTTCTTCATTTTCTGGGTGTTTCTATCTTGTCTGGCTGGAATAACCCTTTCCCTTTCCTTCATTTGTTCCTTTTCGTGTGAAGAACAGCAGAAGCAGACTGAGGACCTGACTCATCACTCCACTTTTAGCTTATCCTTAAAAATGTATACAATAGCCTAAAATCTATGTTAGTACAAAGCTGCATGGCAGCCATTCCTTTGCATAAAAGGCAAGTTTTGTGTGATTTTGACCAAATTATTACGTGGTACAGTGAAGTCAAAGTAAAGTTCATCTGAGGATAAAAAACACAGTAGATTATATTTGCTTAGATTTGTTGTTCTTTTAGTCCACAGGGATAAAAAACAACTGATTCATCTGGAACTCCTCATTTCCACCATAATTTAAATTGTTTTATTAAGCACAACAACTATATTATTCTGAGTTAACTATGTTTGGTTATGTGTGTCCTAATGTCACATTCAATTCAGAAAATAAAATGGTGTGACAACGAAATATTTCCTTGGAGTTCCTTTTTTGTTGATCCAAGTCTTGTGGGTACTTACCTCTTCGATCAACAGAGAATTAAAAAGAGCAAGCATCTTTTTGCCTGATCCTGGGTTGTTGCTTTCTGTCTGCTGAAATTCCAAGTGTTCCTACACACAGGTTTTCCCTTTTCATGTATCTACTAATGCCAGTTTAAAATCAAATCAAAACAAAACAAAACAAAACAAAACCCAAATCCAGTGAGACCTGACTCAAAAAGACACCTTTGCCTTATAAGGTACAAATTAAAGTGTGGGTTATTCTTGAGAAATTTAGTCTGGGGAATCTGAACATCTTTCTGCAAGGACCAAATCTAATGATGTGTGGAAAGGATTAATGAGGATTTTAGCAGTACTTACATCTTGCTGATTCTAAGTAACACTCGGTATTTAGAGAGCTTTGGGAGCCTTTCTGACAACTAACAAGGACTTATAGATTCTTTAGTTTACACTTAAATTTAGATTAATATTCCAGATTAGTTTGCTACTACTAATTTTGCAAACACCAATAAATCCCAAAGATTGTATCTGTACCTAATCAGAAAGTAATCAGGATATGTAGATGCAGATTATTTAAAATTCTACCACAATCAGCATGATTAGGAAAAGAATCATAAAAATCTTAAGGTTGTCTTTCACAGATTCTGAATCTGGGGAAATTTTTAACTGGTATGTAAGTTTATATGGTTTCCATTTGAAAAGAATAGTTTGGATCTGGATGAAATCTGAGGAAAGAAATTATAAAACTGTGCCTTTCCTTGAGCTGGAATCTTCTGGATCTGACCTATTTCAAGGTAGTGATTTTTACCATAGGCCACATGTTCTTTGTTTTGGACTTATTTCTATTCCGCAGTCTTATCTGATGTTTCTTCCATGTGCACAATTAGCCAGACTTCCTTGGTATGAAACAGTACACTTGTGAGGCAATGCATGGGAAAGTATTTTTGCTAGAGGGAATCAGCATTTTGCATCTTTTACTTGTGTAAATTAAGTCAGTAATAAAAGTGTCTGGTGACGCTGTGCAAATTTTAAAAGATTTAAAAATATTTCTCTCCCTCCTGTTTTCGTTTCCTCTTTTAGTCTTCTTTCAGAACGTATGCCTGTATTTACCTGAAGATGCAATTAATGTAAGCAAAACATAAGTGAAAATAAGATGACATGGAGGAACATCTTTGCTAACCCTTGACTGGAGACAGGACGTGTAGATACCTTTTAATTTCTTAAACACCAGGGATTTGGTGTAACTGCAGACCAAATGGACCTTTCCACACTGCACCTAGGGGCTACATCCCTCCTCTGACTGAGCACAGACCTCTGCAAAATGCTCACAATACGGCCTGATGGGTGTGTTTTTCTCATTTCCCACATTAAAAGTTTATTCAAAGTGAAGCAAAGGTGAGATCAATGGTGTAAAACAGCTCCAAAATGGTTCTGGTGCTGCAGAACCCCTTGGGATGCTCACAGGTGTTGTGAGAGCATAGTGCAGGTAATCCATCTCAGACAAAAACCACAGCTGAGGTCCAGGAGGATTAAGATTTTCTTCTAGCTGTTCTGTATTGTGCAATCTAAATGTACACTAAACTTAGATCTGTACTTCTGCCAAGTCACAATTTATAAATAAAAGGCTCCAGGGCAAGCCAATTTTCCTACTTAGTTTTTATAGCTAATACTCTGAAAACCTCAAGGCTAATTAAACTGTTCACTGTCCTGCTGCATTTAATTATTCAGATATTGATCTAACATCTTAACACACAAGACAAAATAGTGACAGATTTTATATTTGGAAATAGAAAAAATAGGAAGCAGACCTGCTTTGAAAATGATTTAGCAGTTAATAACTGAACTCAAAGAACAGTTTCCAAGTGTGGATTTTTTTTCATGAGCCACATAGACTTTTTGTCCACTTTAAAAAACAGTAAAAAGAAGAAAAAGAAGGAAAAAAAAAGTAAAAAACAACAAAAGAATCGTAAACAAACAAGCAAAACCCTACAGAATTATCCATAAAGTCTGCCTGGAGTTTCACATCTAGCTGAAAAATATATCCTGTGCAGTAATTGCCAAATCCATGTGCCTCTACAAAGATAGAGACAAGTCATTTGTAAAATCAGAACAGCACAGGGCAATCCTGTGTTCAGGGTGCCTAAGACAACATCTGACCTTGGACTAACAAATATTTAGCTTGCCTTGCTCCTCCACTGCCTGAAAACTGAGCCTCATATGTTTCCCTCGTTTACTGTTGCCTAAATTTAGGTCCCCATCTTTCTGATATGAGGCTTGGTCTTGCTGGGTGCTTAGCCTTGGGACTGAAATAGAACCCCACACAATACAGAACAAGCTGCTTTATAAAGACAACCTTGCAAGGTTCTTCTTTTGAAAAAATGGGTTTGTGTTCCTCCTTAGGTTTTTCTTCTTTTTTTTTCCCTAGGAAGTTTTCTCATGACTTTTTTGGAAAAGTTATTTTCTCCTTCCCAACCACAATCTGTGAAGTTTTTGGAGAATGAGAAACACATGTGTTCTGGGTCTACCAGCATCACTTCCCCTTTTATTGTTACATAAAAGAGAAAAAGAGAACCTGGGTTACATGTAGGGGAAATAACCTATAATTTATTAATTTATAGCTTAGACACCCTAATGTGCACAGAAACTTATGAACAGAACACACAGTCTGACTCATGCACAGGACACATTTATCAGAGGCACTGTGCCCTAGCAGTGCCTAATACCCTCCACTAACTGTGAGGAGAGTTTATGGTGACATATCCAGAACATCGTTAGGTTGTTTAAAGGTAGATACTTAGTGTGTTTTGATATTCCCAAAGTCATCCAAGATATTTAGGTAGGACTTAAGTTATGACCCAGGACTTTTGGGAGACTCACACGGTGCTGAAGCACAACCTTTTAATGCTACATGGCTCAAACGATACCAGACACATTGCTCTGGCAGCTGAGTACCACCTGCAAAGATTGTGAAACAAATGGCATCATCAATGTCTAGTTTTGTGGGTTTCTTGTGTTGTTTTGTCAGGTTTTTTCCCCCAGAGGACACTAAAAAAGCAAAGTCGTTCACCAAACTGATTCCCACCAGATTTGATTCTGCCTGCTGAATGTAAGCCCTATGGTCAGAAGAGCCCTGGGAGGAGAGCTCATTCTCCTGCTACGAAGCAAGAAGAAAACAGCTACCATAGAGCAATTCAGCTGCATAAGCTGTCCCTCCACTGACACTCAGGCCACCTTCAACTTGCTTCTGGGGCAAAAGTAGAAAAGATAATGAAATGAGCAGAAGAAAATGAGGTCCTCTTGACACCTCTGAAATGGAGATTTCACTGCAAGAGTAATGTAGAGTGCTGACCCAGCTCTGGGGACTCCTTCATTCAAGGGAGCACAGACCAGACACTTCGATGGGAGGGGCAAAGCCAAAGCTGCCACAGTGAGGGAGAACATGGAAAAGCAACAGACTGTAGGAAAGGATTCCTATGCCTTTGTCTATGCCAAGGTTACACTTGCGCTCAAGACTTTGATCCTACAAGTTGTTAAAGTCCTATGGCTGCTGGTTAAATAGTTCTGGAATAATATTTTTGTTGGGAAGAAGTAAATTTAAAATTTTAAAAAGTACCATGTATTTCAGTACAATGGCTCAGCAGGGCATTGTCTTACAGCTTGACAAATGGGAGACGTTGCTTTGTGGAAAAATGCAGCATGCTCTGCTTTGCACCAGGAGAAAACATGGCTTTCCCTTAATTGGATCTAGTACCGGTTATAGGTAGAATATACATAGAGGAATAGCATATGGCATCTGGTCATTATTGCACAATTCACTGGCTGGTAACTCCTGTGCTGCATCTCCAACTCAGAGTAACTGACACCAGATAATACAGTTGGGATTAATCCAGGCCTTATGAAGTGTTCCAAAAGCTCGGAGCTAATTACTGTGCTTGAGATTCCCAGATTGGCATATGGTGTTAAAAAAAGTTGTGCAATTGAAGGCAAAGTATAAATTTTGCAAGAGCTGTATTTTGCCAGAAAACTTGCTTTCCCCTCAGATTATTTATTGCTAACTGCAGAAAAGTGTCTTACATATGTCAGGGAGCTTCTTTTTGAGCCTGTTAGTCCAGTTCCTTGTGCCCTTTAAAAAATCCCCTTATAAAAACCATCAGAAAGAAATCTGGTTTCCAGTCTGGTAAAGACAGTAGAATTGACTGTCATAAACTGTAGTAGATCGCTTTGCAGTCACATTAAAATCAAGTTTAATAACATTAAAGATTGTACATGGTGAGAAATTCCACTTTAAATTCCTTCACTGTCTGTTGCTTAGAAGCCAACCATGAGTATTTCCCTTCCACTTCTCTTTTCCTTAGAATGGTTGATGCACAGGCACAAGTTTTTAAAGGCTATACGCAGGGTGGGGTGTTGGAAGGGAAGCAGAAGGACCTTGGCTGTGCTGGAGTGGGAGAGTGGAATTTGCTGATAAATATCAGGATCTGAAATTTCACTCACCAGAAACTGTTTTATCACAGTGAAATTATTCAAGAACTAAGTTGCTTTTTAAGTCTTTTCTCAATTAATCTCTCCTGCTTAGATTTTGGGACTGCTGCTGGAGTAATCTGCTGGGGAGTTACAGAACCTTAGGTGAACCATTTATTATTTATTTATTTGTTTCATAGTATATCTCTGTATTGCAACTGTCTGAGCCCTCCCTTCTGCCATCTAAACAGCACCATCTTCAGGCACATTTAAAACCTATCCATTACCTAGAGGTGGCCTGGTTGTTCCTCGTACTGGGAATGCTCTTTTCTGGTGCTGAAATTGCACGCCTTCTCCTCCTGGTTTTTCCCTGAACATTGTCCTTAAGTCTTGACACTTGCCAAAATTATTCTATCACCCCAAAATACGACTACCAATTCCCTTCCAGTTGCATGCCTTTTGTCTGTATGATTGAATCTTTTCTCAGATGGACATTTAAATAGTCTTTAAAGAGTTTGACCACTATACCTGTTTCATACTGTTTCTTTCTATCATTTATTGTGATTTTTTTTTCCTGATCACCTCCGTGGAAAGACCAACTCTGTTTTCATTGGTATGTTCAAACAATATATTTCCAGTTTCTGTTTTTAACCTTGAAAGAGACAAAGATATCTAGATCAATTTATTTTGCTGTCTACTTGTCTTGAACATTTATTTTTAACACAAGCAAAACCTATTTAAGTGAAAAGAAGTACATGAGTTATTAGACTCTAGCAATTATATTTGTTTCATATAAACAAAACAAATCCCAGCTTGGTGAGTATTAAAATCACAGGAACACTTATAATGTCATTATAACCACTTACTCTTACTTCCCCCAACAAAAAGTCATTTGCATGGTTTGTTTAGTCCTTGATTTGTTTTTTTAAAATAGACCAAAGGTAAATAAACAGAAAAAAAATCCCACGGCCGAGCCATGGTCTCCATGCAAGGCAGATTGTAAAGCTGCTTGTGGAGTCCTTTATGGTAAAGTTTGGCCTCTAAGAAACACAAGTAACAGTTTCTGTCCTTTGCTCGCCACTTAATAAATGCCGGGGAGATGCAGTCCCTCCTTCTTCCCCTCTCGTTGCAAAGAGGAGGATAGTGCTTAATTTCGAGAAGGGTGCTCACATACAGCATTGCCTCCTCTGAGTTTCCTACTCCGTGGGATCTCTCCAACTGTGGGTTCTGTGTCTTGCAGCACTGATAGGAAAGCTCAAGTTCTCCTGCCTTTGCTTCATTGGGTAGACTAACAGTGTGGTGATACTTGAGGTTTTCGTTAGTCTTTATTTGGGAAAGAAAAATTCCTCAGTACTAAAACTTCTGGATCTGCCAATTTTCAGTTTTACTGCGAGGGATAATTTTGTGGAAGTTTTCACATGGTAATTAGGGTTAACCTCTGCGCGGCGCCTGCAGGAAATGCTGCGGCAGGAGGCACTTGCCAGGTTCCAGCGTGTGTTACCAAACGAGAAGAGAGAGAAGATGCGCTGGGGGCCTGTCCAGCTGCGGTGTATGTGTGCTCCAGACGTGCGGCTCTTCAGATGCTGCATTTCTGCCTAGAAACAGGGGTTATTCCTCAGCCCTGCTCGGCCTCCTCCTGTCCGCACAGCCGCCCCCGGGCCGAGAGCCGGGATGGGGCATACGGGACTCGGGCGGGGGGCACCGCTTATCCCCCGGGAAGCGCAAGGGAGATGGGAAAGAATAGTGGTCCCTCGGGAGGTCCGAGGTTGGGTAAACCATCCCCTGGAAGGCAGGGTACCGCCGTGTCTCATCCTCTTGGCCAAGAGGAGAGGCTGGGGGGAAAGGGCTGTGCAGAGGGATGAAACTCGTCCTCAAAGAGGGGCGGCAAGGTTGGCCTCCACTCCGTATAGGAGCTAAGATGTTCATAATAAAGAGGCTTTTCGATGTCTTACAGCCAATGACAAAATTCTTGTGTCCTACTTCTGGGCGAGAGATCGCCTTTGTGGGTTAATTTAAGGAGACGGAAGAAGCTGCCGTACCGGCCGGGAGGGGAGGGGAAGGGTGGGAAACTACCGAGGCAGCGCTGGAGGGGCCGGCCGGGGGCAGGGGGACAACTCAGAGCCTCTCACGGCCCCACGACCCCAGGCTGATGCTCAGCCCGTCTCCAATGCCAGCTGGGTCTGCCTCCGCCCCGAGGGTCCGGGCCGGCTCGGCAGCCACTGGTTCTGCAGCTCCTGCAGTCTGGTCCCCTGGGTCAGCTCCGAGGGGAAAGCAGGGATCCCCACGGCTGCGTCCCGACGTGTCGTGTCCTTCCCCTACGAGGGAAGCTACCATCCCCTAGGAGGGCAGGGCAGATTCTGAGGATCCCCCTGACAGCGTGGTCCCCTAACAGGCCTCGGAACACCTGCGGCTCCCCCTCACTCCTCCAATGGCACCGGGGATCCGGGAGGATGTGCCCGACGCCCCTTCTCACTCCTGAGAATAAGCACCGGCAGCGGAAAGGATCTTTTCTTTTCTTTTCTTTTCTTTTCTTTTCTTTTCTTTTCTTTTCTTTTCTTTTCTTTTCTTTTCTTTTCTTTTCTTTTCTTTTCTTTTCTTTTCTTTTCTTTTCTTTTCTTTTCTTTTCTTTTCTTTTCTTTTCTTTTCTTTTCTTTTCTTTTCTTTTCTTTTCTTTTCTTTTCTTTTCTTTTCTTTTCTTTTCTTTTCTTTTCTTTTCTTTTCTTTTCTTTTCTTTTCTTTTCTTTTCTTTTCTTTTCTTTTCTTTTCTTTTCTTTTCTTTTCTTTTCTTTTCTTTTCTTTTCTTTTCTTTTCTTTTCTTTTCNTTCTCTTTCTCTTTCTCTTTCTCTTTCTCTTTCTCTTTCTCTTTCTCTTTCTCTTATTTAGTCCATTATCGTCTGGTTTTGTCTCTTTTTTACTCAGATTGTTTTACTTTTTGAGATAAACCTGTTTTTCAAGTCCATTTCGTTTTGCCAGACCCCCTCAGCCCTGGCGCCCACGTTTCACGGCCTTGCTAAGGAAGCAGCAGTGAGGGTCTCGCACCTTTCCCGACGCCGCTGCGGAGCAGAGCCCGGGCGGCCCCGCTGGAAAAACGGGACCAGCGCAGGCGGGCGGTCAGCGGAAAGGCGGGCAGGGCTGCAAGACAAGGGGCTAAAGTTCTGTCCACCCAAAGCAGCTTTTGTTCACAGCTGTGAGGTGAATTCGAAGAGTCCCCAGCGCCCCTTGGCCAGCCGGGCAGGTCCCTGCGCACTTCCTCTCCAGGGAGAGCAGTCCCGATGGTCCCACAGCCCCGCGTGAGGAGCAACCGAGTCCCGACCCGCCGGGGTCGATCTTCATTCCACCTTTATTCTGTCTTTATTCGATCTTTATTCCATCTTTATTCGGTCTTTATTCGATCTTTATTCGATCGCTTTCCCTCGCCCCCCGGTAAAATGAAGATCATCTTTACAGGAGAACACAAATGCGGGGAGAGGGTATCCTCACAGAGCCCTCCTCAAGAAGGATCTTCCCAATAATTTTACTTCAGGAATCTGTCTATTCCCTCCTTCAGCTTTATCCCGAAGCAGAGGTTTTATTTTGGGTGGTTTTTTTAAAAGTTATTTTTAGCGGTGTTTCCATCTTTGTTGGCTGTTCAGAAAAGGAAGAAGAGAACATTTCCAAAGTATTTGGTTTTGTTCAAATAAAGATCTTATAATTATTTTTTTTTTCTTTTTTTGCTACCACTCCCTGGGACTGGGCCAAAGAGGGATTAGTCTTAAATTAATTCACAAAAAATAGGGGACTATCCGAGATGAAAGATAAATTCCCAGCTACACAGATGTCATGTAGGAAGGCCCTGCATCCAGGTGTTCCCTACCCTTTTCTAGGTTTGACTTTACAAAGGTGAAGGTATTTTAAAGTAAGTTTTGATGCTTTTCTAGTGTGTATATCCTACATCAGTTCTCTGTTCTAGAGNAAGGATCTTCCCAATAATTTTACTTCAGGAATCTGTCTATTCCCTCCTTCAGCTTTATCCCGAAGCAGAGGTTTTATTTTGTTTTTTTTTTTTTTCTTAAGTTATTTTTAGCGGTGTTTCCATCTTTGTTGGCTGTTCAGAAAAGGAAGAAGAGAACATTTCCAAAGTATTTGGTTTTGTTCAAATAAAGATCTTATAATTATTTTTTTTTTCTTTTTTTGCTACCACTCCCTGGGACTGGGCCAAAGAGGGATTAGTCTTAAATTAATTCACAAAAAATAGGGGACTATCCGAGATGAAAGATAAATTCCCAGCTACACAGATGTCATGTAGGAAGGCCCTGCATCCAGGTGTTCCCTACCCTTTTCTAGGTTTGACTTTACAAAGGTGAAGGTATTTTAAAGTAAGTTTTGATGCTTTTCTAGTGTGTATATCCTACATCAGTTCTCTGTTCTAGAGCCTTACTCAGATCCAAGAAGCTTCTACCTACTGTTGCTGTTGCTGTTGTTGCAAAAATCAATAGCAGAACAAGTATATTTCTCTGAGAAAACCCCCACAGAGGAGTGCCCTGCTCCCTCTGAGCTATGATCCAGCATCTGAGCCTGGGCATTGAATTCCCCAGGAAGTGCCAATCACAGCTGAATTGCTGCACACAGTTTGTACCATATTTTCTCTTCTTGCTTCTGCACCAGGTGTCTCTTTCTCTTTTCTCCATCAACAGGACTCTGCAGAGCCCTTCTCCAGCTAATCATGTTTGTTACTATCCCACATTTTGTTTTTACCTGATTTATTTTGCTATCACTGTCTTTCATACCACTCTTCTGAATTTTTTTTGTTTTTTTAATACCCAGAAAGTGCTGGTGTCTGTGTCTGAACTGTGCTCTTTCATGTGATACTGTCACATTGAAAATATTTATAAAAAGAGACAAGTTTAAATAAAATGCATAAAGGACAACCAAAATAAAACATACACCAGATCCTTCAATTCTTGAATATGAGGTGTCTTTTGCCCTTTTTGGAGTCTTTTGAAGTTGGTGAGATATTATTCTGAGCTGGCTTTTGCCAGGAATGTCATTCTGTCAGTATATTGCTGACAAAATTTCCTGCCTCATAGAAAATAAGCACCTAACTATAATTTCTGCAGCAACAGAGATGCTAATCTGACTCTTCTGTGCCAAATCTAGAATATCATTATTGCCAAAGATCAACATTGCATGTGCTTGCACGACTTTGTGAGATCCATACCAAAGGTCACTTTTCAGGTAGGCTGTAACCTCTGTTTGTCCCCTGGCAATGGGATAGTTTTTTAATGGACCTTAATACTGGGGAGATGCAAACCTGCTCATATGCTGAACATCTCAGAGGTTTTGCATTTCAGAGCTTTTCCAGTTCTGTAAGATATTTAAGCTTCTGAAATCAATTTTGATTGCTTGGGAACTCATTAATATCACTGTGAAATCTTACCTACGAACTTCTTCAGCATGAAGAAATGCTGGAACTAACTCTGTGAATTTTCTCTTTATGCTCAGGTTTTGGGAAAGTCAGACCTACAAGCAAATAGTATTAAGAACACATGAAAGAAATTAGAGAATACTGAACTCATTGCCCAGACTTCCATACTCAAAACACAAACCACTTGTTGTCAGGGTCTAGGTTTGAGCATCAAGCTGAATTCATTCAGATCTGATCCTACATGCAATTATGGATAATTTACAGGACCAGTTCCATGCCCCACTAATAGAACTGTATGTTTGCAGTATCTAATTCTTTTTGATGAGGAGAAGAAAATTAAGCTTAAAACAAAAATATTTGTATCACTCATCTGGATGAAAGTTGCATGTGTGGCAACATTATTTCTGGACATGAAATAATTTATCTGTCTTTTAAGAGACTTTCTCCCCCTTTTAACAGATTTGATATGCAGATGCTAAACAGGGTTGGCCACACACTTGCTCTCAAACAGTCCAAGTACATCTGTCCTACCTTGGCCATATCACATCAGTCTTCACTTGTCCGGGGGCTGCTGAATAATCCAAATTCCCAATATAGAGAAAACAAGGTGTCTTGAGTTGTGGTGTGATCACACTCACTGAGTGACTCTGGGGAATAGATGCCCCAGATTTGCAGATTTTTGTACGGATTCCATTTTTTCTTCATAACCATTGTTCACAGGAGCCACATCCTTTTAGTGCTGCAACTCATTTCCAGAGCACTGGTTCCCTCCCTGCTCGTCTTTCCAAGGTACGTGCCTCACAGCTCCCAGCCTAATGGCATTCTGACATGCTGCTTGCAGAGTTGGGAAGCTTTGCTGCCCTCTTAATGATCAACAGAAAAGAGTCTACAGGATAACGGAAATCTGGAAAACATGAGGGGTGAAAGATGTGCCTTTTTTAAAAATGCAAAGAGAAAAAAAAAAAGAGTCAGAAGATAGGAGACAACAGTGTTCTGTATGCAAAATGTGGCTAAAAATTTGCTGGTAATCACTTATAAGCAGCTGAGGAAGAATGAGAAATCACCTAAATTTGCAGCCAAAAAACCCAGGATAAACATTAGCAACAGAGTGTGTTTCTTAAGACTGTATCCAAGAAAAGGGCTCGATAGAAATCCCAGGACTTGTGCTACAGAAATGTAAATCAGAAGAAATATCTATAAGAGATTATCTAAAGTGATGTACTTAACTTAAATGCAGAGGGTGGAATTGTGGGAGAGTCACCCGAACGGTTGGATGACTTCTTGACTTTTCTTTCAGTGCTTCATTGCTACAAAACTATCTCACCCCTGGAGGCAAGGCAGCTCTTCAGCTGGCTGACAGCTGATGCAGGATGGAGATTAAACTCAGCTGAAGATTAATTGTGGTGGTAGAAATATGTTGATTCGTGTGGAATTCAGGCTCTTAATTCACACCCAAACCATTGGCAGAGCCACTGCTGGTTTCAGTATCTCAGTACCCTGTCCTTATCTGGCAGGCATTACCAAGTCCATTTCACTGTTTGGAAGAAATATCACAAGATTTGCCTCATTCTATCTCTGTCAAATATTATGGCTGTTTCAGTATGAGCTGTGTGGCAGTCAGAGATCAGAATGGCACAGAAGGTGATTAGGCTGTTAAATTCACTATGTTACTAAATAAAATTGTTAAGCTTTTCATTCTCCCCTTTGTTGTTTTATTTGAATAATTGTTACTCAGCTTTTGGATACTGAAATTACTGCTTAAGAAATGGTCTCAGTGGAGCAGAAAGGATGCAAAATCAACCAACTAATAGGAAGGAGAGCTTCATTTTTATTTCAATCATCAAGAGAATTACTGGGAGAAGATCTCAAAGCAGGAAGCACAGCACTCTTTCTCTAGATTCTGATCACAGAGGCCATTTTCATGGAAACAGAGAGAGGGGGGTTCAGCTTCACTTTTTGACTGCATTTATTTGTTTTATTATGCATTGGAATAAATTAGGAGTGCTCATACAAGCACAAGTGCTCAAACAATTATGGCACCTCTGATGGGGCATGAAAATAAACAGGAGGGAGGTGATAACTTTTAATGTTTTCATATTTGTCTGCAGTGTAAGGAAGACAGGGTACTCAAAGCAGAAGGTGGTGGAACAGGTGGATGGTGAGGCAGAGAGAGGAAAAGGATATTAGGATGGTGGCTGTAGTAAGGCGAGAAGGACAAAACGGTGGCAGGCTGAAGCACAGGAATCAAATAAGCTTGGAGTCATTGTGGATAATCACTGCTATATTGTCTTCTGGTGAGTAGAAAGTAGCTGAAGAGAACAAGGTGAGGGAGGTAAGGATCCAAGAGAGGAAGTAGGCAGAGACACGGACCTGGCATGGCTGGATTGGGCACAGGAACACGACAGGGTTTGCTCATAACAGCCCCTGGGCTTTCCTGCAAATGTTGCTCCAGGAGTCACAGCCCATGTCTGTGTGTGGATTTTGGGCACTTCACAGCTAAGCCTTGGGGATGGAGGGAAGGAGAATGTTTAATGGGGATAAGCAGGAAGGAGACAAGGGCCCAAGTTAACAAATGACTCAGCTGTGAAGGGCAGGGGAGCCCTGAGGACAGAGAGAGCAGTGTCACAGAACCCTTGCTGCCCAGCTCAGCTCCAACCACGCACCTTCCCACCTTTCCATACAACACACTGGGCCAAGGAGCCTCAGTGCCATCTCCTCCTGCCTCCACCACTAACAACAGCAGAAATGAAGCCACCCTTGGCTGCTGCCACTCTCCCTGGGAGAAGAGCCAGTACTTGTTATTAATCTGCCCTATGAATAAAGGAGGAACCATCCCTGCCCTGGGGCATCTCCAAGAAGTTGCAGTTCAGATGTGTACTGCACTGGGTATCCACCTCAGAATGGGTCAGGAGAAGCTGAACTAAAACCTGCCTGTCTGCAGGGATTAACCCACTAGGGATCCTCTCCCAGCAGAGTGCCAGACCCACAGCCACAGCTGAGGGAAGGTGGAGGCTGCTATTATAAGCCTCCTCTGAAGACCGAGGTGCTTTTAATTTTAGTCTGGGAACTTTCCCCTCATTACCCTCCTGACAGGATGGGTGCAGACAGCATTAGGGATGCTGGGCTAGACACTGGCCCCAGAGGAATGTCCTCCTCCACCTCCTCCTCCTCCTCTGCGGCAGCACCTCAGCACAGGGGGAGGCACAACAGCACTTCCAGTCAAACACCTTCCCTTGCAGGATTTCAATTTCTCCAACCAAAGGCGGCTGCAGGAGAGCAGGGAGCCTCCACCCCACCCTCACCCCGGCTCCCCACGGCCATGCAAGTGAGTCTGGCTGGTGCCTTTTCCCAGGGCTAAAGGGGATCGCTGATTAAAGGGGCCTTCTGACCAGCTTTGCCTTAAAAGGAGCTTACAAAGCCCGTTTGTTTAACCTTTTCACAGCAGCTTGACCCTGTCACGAAGAACAAATCACTCTGAAACAATGCTCAAGTGTGGGACCGACGGAGTTGCTCCCAGCCTCTTCCTCCTCTGCCGTTGCAGACGCAGGGATGAGTCCAGCCCTGGCGAGGAACAAGGACCCTTTTCTGCCTCCCACCAGCCCCACAGCTTCGAGCAGCAGCTGGGAGTGTCGACCCCATGAAACGAGGGCTGGGTGTGGATATCTGTGCTGAGGGCGCAGATGTGACACTGCCAGGGTAGCCTGCTCCTCACCTCCCTGATAACGGAGCAGGTTCTTGCCCCAGTTTTTCCCAAATATTGGATGAACCTAGGGGATTGTTCATTTTTTCCCTGATGCTAAATCCTTCAGACAAATTTTGAGATTCTATTGCCTGTTTTGCACCTTTTGTGGACTTCTCAGCAGTGAAACCAGGGGACAAAAAGACTCACTGGTTAAGTTTAGAAGTAAATATTTAAATTTCATTGCATTCATTGTTTTACGGATAGAGAAGGAACTGTTCAGTTAGAAATAACAATTAAAAGCTCATCGAGATACTCAGATTTTAAACAATAGTTCTCTTTTGCCTTAATACAAAGTATCAAAGCAAGAATGCACAAATTGGACAAAAGTTATTATATTCCAGTATTTTCATGAAGTGATTTTCTACATGAACAGGAAAATGAATCTTAATTGCTTACCACAAAAATATCCTCAGGCAATGGTAGTACAATTAAGAGTTTTTCTTTAAATAGCATGCAAGAAAATGCAGTACATATGGTACCATTAGCAACTTCTAAACAGTATTTGGATATTCATTTAATTTAAAACAGCATGTGCTAACACAAAACTTAGCAGTAATAATAAATGTAAAAGGGTAAGAAAGTAAACAATGCCATCTCTGTTGAGTGTGTAAGCCATTAGTCAAAATCAACAGAACCAGTTTTTGATAGTAAGTATAATCACAAAATATTTTATAACAGCTATTTTTTAAGTCTTGTTTTGTTTGGCTTTGATTTAAAAAATAATAGTTGTCCAGAATTGTGTTTTATTGTGCTCAGTAACTTTTCCTTTGTGAATAGTGAACAAATAGACAGCAGCAGAACAAACTAAATGTGTGAAACGAGGAGCTGGATGACTTCACACTTCTTCACATGACTTCACAACCGTGTGTGTAAATTTAACCACCACACCGGTATTTTGTGTTTTTACCTAATGACATTCACTGCAGAATGCAATGGAAACAGCCCCATGTGTTGAGGGTGGCTTACTCAATTTAAAGGTCCCATGGAAATCTAGCTGTGTTGGTGACCAGGTGTTTAAATAAAGATCGTTCCTGTAAATCAGACTAGGCTATTTAATCTCTGCCTTAATCTTGACACTTTTAAAGTCTGTGGGATGCTACTGAAATTAAGATTGTTTGTGTGTTGAGAATAACACAACACAGGCCATTCCCACCTGCCCTTGCAAGGGAAAACATTAGTTTTCCACCTCAGTGAATTTTATGTAATGGTGCCAGCCGGGAGTAAAAATAACAGTAGTGGCACTGACCTTAGAGGTGTAAAATATCCATATTGAAACACTTCAGGAGAAACAAACAGGATGAGAGAATTTTACAGGTTTCCTTCTTGTAGGGGAAGTTCCTTATTTTCACTGCCCCCTCCTCACAGCAGCTCCTCTTAGACCTGGAAAGCCATGCAGAAATTTATGTTCCCTGCTGCCTCTCAGAGCCTGGCCCTCACTGCAGCTGCTGGGGTTTCCTTCTCTGCACAGATGGGGAAGATAGCCGAGTTTCCAGGGAGTGGGGCACAGCTAAAAGCTAATTCTTGACCCTCATGGCAAATGAGCCACTGGCGGGCAAGGGGCTGTGCCTCCCTCAGCCAGGAGCATCAACTGTGCATCCTGCCATGGAGCAAAATGCCCAAGCCAGCCCTTCTTTGGGGAGCAGGGTCAATAAATTACCAAATCACAATGCAAACAGGAAACATTCTCTTGGCAAGGAGGAAAATGTGCATCAAGCCACCCCACAGTTAAAAGGAAAGAGGTTTTTTGCAGTGCAGGAGAGGGCCATCAGCCTTGCCAGCATGTACATCCTTCTTGCTGGAGTTGTTGCACTTTGTATAAATAATTAAACTATATTTGGAGCAAGGACTTGACCCTGCATCTCTCGCCTCCCAGGTGAGCACTGGAACAACTGGGCAATAGACTCAATCTCTTGCTTTCCTCTCCCTGGCCCAATCAATATTTAATCGCATATGCAAAGTGAAGCAGCTCCCACGGGAAGGAGTGAAAGCCAAGGCACCTTGCAAAAACTCTGTAGCTCCGTGGCCCATCTTTTTTCCACCAGAGTTTGAGTCCCATGCAGAAAAGCCCTCAGTATGTAAGAGAGGTGGCTATGCTGACTGGAAGGTCCCCACTTGCAGAGTCAGAGATGGTGGGAGGCAGGTCCTGTCTTCTCACATTTCCCATCCTTAACACATACCCACCTACATAATTTATTTCCCAGCTAATGGTATGGATGGCCACCCTCGATATATGTGCATAATGATTTAAAGTAGTCACCTAGGCAAGAGAAGAGTCAGACAGAAGCTGCATGTCCCAGCAGACTGTGCAGCTGCGAGGGTACATGCTCCTACTTCTGCTCAAGCTGGTGAGAAAATCAAACAGATGAGGTCGGATGGGTGGGACAGACCATGTGCCTGCTGATGGCAGCTTATGTCTTTGAAAGGTTTAGTCTCCCACATGGCTACTGCTTTCACACTCAGCTCCTTACTTTATCCACTGACTGGTGCAGAGAACAATCCAACACATCCCAGCAGTAAAAAGCATAAGGAAGAGCTGCAGGGAATAAGAATGTAAAGAATAAGGTCATTCTGCCCAAGGCGCACTTTTGGTTTTTTATAATTCCACAGGAAACTAGGCCATCCAGTAAGCTTTTTAAAGCTAATGCAGATTTTTAAAAGGAAGCACAACTGATGGTTTTTTTAAAAATGTGCTGAGCCAGAAAAGATGCTACTCAGGTATTTCTGTAGCCAAACAAGGTCAGAGTGGAATGAGAAATGCTGTCTATGAGTGTCCCACATGGTCCTGAATTATCTCAGCAAACATTTTATTAGAATTCTTTTGCTTATAACAGGAATAAGGATTTAGAGAACAACTGTTATTTGCAACTTAAACCAGAAATTCAATGGGATTGCATAGGAAAAAGGGAGGAAGATATTTACCTATTTAAAAAAGATAATTGGTTATAACCTCCATTTTACCAGGACTTTTTCCCCAACAGATGTTCTTTTGGGAACATTTGGGTATCTATCATCACCTCAAAGCAATATAAATCAAAACATTTGTGTATTTACAAACATTGTGTATTTACAAAAATAAATTGTAAGGTTTTTTTTCTTAGTTTTCCTATTAAAAATTATCAAAAACACTCAAATCTAAGGATGATAAAGAGGGGTATTCATGCTATGTCTGGGCTTTATATTTAAGTCTCTGGGTTGGAAGTAAGTCTCCCCATGGGTAGACAAGAAGATTTAAGACCCTCCAGGCAGTGGTTCTCTAGTTATCCTCTAGAGGTTCCTGATTCTACAGCCTACAGGATGTATCCCCTCGACATCATGCCCCAGGTGAGCTGTGAGCATATGCCTCTCTACTCTCCAAATTTCCTTGTGCTGCAGACATGGAGCTGAGACACATCCCACGCCCTGCTCCTCCCAACTCGGATATTAGAAATAAATCTCTGTTGTTTTAACTGTCTTGCCCAATTGTCAAATTAACTCCTACCTGCTGCAGAATGGAGATTAAGTCTGGGGAGTCAGTGAAGATTAAATCTAGGCAGCTGTTGGGAAAGAGCTATGGTAACAGGAATATACCTCTCCATCAGCAGCACCAGCAGGTGGAGGAGAAAACACAGGCACAAGGAGCTCTTCTGACTTCAGGAAGGGGCAGTTTGTTAAGCACAGACTCGTGTTGCTTGCAGTGAATTAATTTATCACTTGATTTTAAGATTCCAGACCAAACTTGCTGAGCCATGGTTTTTCACCTATTTTTCTGCAGCAAGACTCAGTCCTGTCTCCCAGAGCTTGTCGACAGAGACGATAGCAAGAAAGCGATGAGTCAAGAGCAATCAGATCAAGAGGGTCATTTCACGGACACACCAAAATGGCTGGGAGCATTTTCTGATCCTTTCCCTCTTCTCACTGCAGGATGAGTTATCTCTGCTGAGTGTGTTTAAACTAACCTTGGAGAAGGGCTGTGAAAGGGCCTGGAAACACAAATGATATTTCAAAAACTGCTGGGGATGGGAGACATACAGGTAAAGTACCACTGCAGCCACAGCCTCTTGTCACAGCCCTGCAGCACCACGCTATGCACATACTCACTGTTGTGAGACCTACCTGGCTGGCCAAGGACTCATCTCTGCCCTATCATCCCCGATTCACATTGCACAGTATTCCTCAGCAATACTCAGGACATGGATCTGGCACTCTGTACCTGTGAAAACTATATTTATTTTGTCTTTACCTCTGTGCTGTTTGCTGGCTAAATTTGGAGGAAGGCTTTTTGAACTTGCCAAGTTTCAGTCACTCTGCAATAGTGTCTTCGATTTCTGCACTCGTGGCTGCTGTCCGCAAGCTTAGGATTCCCTGCAAATGATTCCTGATTCTCCTGTCACACTGATATCTTGCTTGTGAGAACTCCCAGAGCAAACCCCCTAATGCAGACGTTCAGCCAAGGACAAGGGCTAGTTTTAACAATGAGTTACTTAAAGTGTGTTGTTTTGCCTTCAAAGGGTGCTTTAAGCAGTTGCCAGTGGCACCATCTCAGTTTGGTCAGATCTGTGGGCAATGCAACCTTACTGTCCTTGTACTCCAAAGTACCCTTCAAAAGTAGTCTTTATGATGGGTTGTCACAGACAACACCGTTTCCAAAATGTTGCATATCACAAGTAGAACAAAGAGAGGATAACCATCTTAAAAAATCAACAGTCAAACCGTGCTTGTGCTCAGAGAGAGCTAACTTCACAGGTGAAGATGAAGGTGCACCCTGATGCTTGGAGGCAGGAGGGTGGTGAGGACAGAGTATGAAGGGCATGTGACACTCATAATTCCAGATTCTTTCCAAGGCAGCGGGACAGGGAAGCTCAAGATCTACAAGGGTACTGAGCACCAAGTAGCCCAGTAGAGCTGTACAGGAGAATGAGAAGACAGACACAGCCAAGAAACAGTGATTAATTAAATTTTCTCCTTATTAGCTCATTTATATTTCTCTCTCCTCCAGGTCTGTGCCCTACTCTGCCTTGGCGTTTTTCTTCCTCTTCACTTTCTCCTTCTGTCCTATATTCAGCTTTCCCCAATAACAGTCAGAGCCTAAACCTCCCTCCTTATGCTTCCTCTTCTCAGGGATGATACAAAACAATGTCAACAGATGGTGGTTTGTGTGTTTTCATGTGTTTTTCATACATGCACAAATTGATTCAAAGAGATACATTGGACACCCTTTGCTCTTCCCTCCTACCAGGGAAACACAGACTGAAATCAGAGCTCCTGAAGAGTCCTTAGTCCTGCTGTTCTCCATAAAATCACACATAGCAAAACCTTCTATAACTCACTGGATTGGGGCCATATGCCTGGTGTTATGAAATATATGGAGGAAATACGTGCTTCTCAGTAGTGTGAGGAAAAGCCACTCAGCAGTTCCCATATTTTATGTATCTATATATTACTTTGAGGAATGCAGATGTATGTCTTTGTTTAGAAAAGTCTTCCTTATTTCAGCTGCCAATGCCAGGAGAGTATAGGAGTGGGGAAGGGCTGCCCATGGAAATGTGACTGGAAAGAAGTGCTGCTCTGGTACATAGGAATGGGATATCGAAGTGTAAATGGATAGTATCATCTCTGGGTGGGGGGAATCACAAATTACACAGGGCTTGTCTTGTGCCATCTTTCAGATGAAGAGAAGGGAAAGACTAAAATTCTCTCAGGCTGAGAGGTCGATACACCACATATCTGCTAAGATAATTTATACAGTTTTGTTCTTACACAGCTCTTTTGATCAGGAAAACCTAATGAAATTTGTAAAGCCTTTTTGTGTTGCCGTCAGGGACAAAAACCCGGCTGAGTCAGCACGGGGGGCGTCAGGCATTGTGGCTTTGCCTGAGAGACAATTCACACAACGGGCTGGTTAAGCCCCAGCTCCAACGCGCCCTCTGCGCGCAAAAAAATAACACTTCGAGTGAGCTGAGTTCTAGAAAATGAAAACTAATTGCTGGGGTTAGAAGAATTCAGCCAGTCTCAAGCCATTAGGATCACAGCCGAGCAGGGAATGTCATGGAGCCAATTGGAGCAAAGCTGTCAGGGCTTTACCACGCTTAAGACCTAACCTTAGGTTGCTCTGCAATCACACGACCACAGCTCCAACATTTGCAGCAGAATATTCTCCCCGTGCTCCAGCAACACTTTCCTCCATGGATGCAGCAATGAGGGGGAGGAATGTCGATTCCACAATACTCCTCATCACCAGCAGGACAGGGACAGAGCTGGCAGTTTAATTTGCCTTTTTTTTTTTCTCCTAGAGGAATAAAAACAACAAAAAGACAACCTAGTCTGTCGTGAGATTTCTGACTGATTGTGGAGTAATTCGGACAGAATGGAATAGAGCCTGCTCAGTGGTTCATGAACAGCACTTATCCATACTCCATTATTTTCCCTTTAGTTTGCTTTACAAATTAGAAAAGGGCACCAGTGTCAAATTCTTGATGCAAGCCTCTGTGTGAAATGATAAGCTAAATCCTAAATTGAGGTCAAAGCTGTTCATGTGGTTCCTGCTGCTAATAAAAACACTTTTCTTTGTTCTTGCCTGCTAAGAATGCCTGCCCCATTTATAAACAAGATGTTATCCTAAAAGAGACACCTTTATGCAGATGTTAGGGAAAAGTACCCCGCTTAAACAATAATCTCTCCTTAAAAATACATTATGTATTGTCAAGAAAAAAGGTAACATGGTTTCATTGTGAGAAATGCACTTATTCTAGCTAAAATTCTGGCTTCGTCTGCACACAGCATCTCAGGATATTTTTAAGAGTGATTCATAGTGTGAACAAATAATTGGCAGCAATCTAGAATTATATTCCAATGATTTCACTTAAACTTCAGATTAATTTGCATTCAGAGAGGGGCTGAGTTTTTCACCACAATTTCCTCTTTTGACACTCCTCTCTGAGTCCCAAACAGAACAAAAAATATTATAAAGGAAAAGCAACCCTGTAGTGACTTGTGACCAGCTCTTGTTACTTGCAGAGCTCTGGCTAAGAGGATTTAAAAGCTGACATCATCACACCCTGCTGAGGGATGATGCAGCACCTCGGAGAGTGATGTCCTACTTGGACACGAGTTTTCATGGGCCCAAAGCTGGGTGGAAATGACTCAGGAGAGATTTAGTGTCTCTCCCTGTGGAACAACAGCAACTACCAGAGGGATAGGGTCAATTGTTTGGGCATAGTTAAAATTTTATCCTTAAAATCATTACGACAAAGTCACTTGATTTTAATATCTGCATACATCTTTTAATACCTTACTGTCTGAATATGTGTTTTTCAGTGAGTTCCAACTTTGCTGGGTGCAGCTGTGTAATATTCAGTGTCAGGAAACAGCTGATCCCACCATCATCAAACTTGGACACCAGAATCCACTCTGGTTCTGCCTTCCTTGGTTTGGTCCCCTCTGCTGTCCCTGTAAATGGACTGCATTGGTTACTACAATCAAATAAATCCTCAAATACTGCAGAAGAACGGTCTTCAGGCTTTTTTTTCCCTTTCCTGGGAGAAAGGAAGTCAATTTACTTAGAAATATCAGAAATGCCATGGTGGGGTTACCCAGCTCAAAGCAGTCACAGGAGACAGATAATTTGGAGACTGCAGTATCCATTCCTTTTCTTCCTTTTTTCTTTTTTTCTGTGCTAAGCCCTTGGTAACTACAGTGAGATGAATTAAAAGTGTCAGTTTGAAATGGTTGGAAACGGGTATAAATTGGAACTGTCTTTGCTGAGAAGCAGCATGAGACGGGATCAGGGCTAGAGGCAAGGGAGGTTTTGGAAGGGCATCACGATGTGTATTTGCATGTGCCTGCTTTACTACCAGGGAAGCAGAAGCACAAGCAGAGATCTGAAATCAAAGCAAGGAAGACTGTTTCCTACTGTTCTGTTTCTATAAAATAATTTTTTTGTTAGATTTACAGGAATTATAATCAAACAATACAAATTGTGTATGTATTTTTAATGAATTATGCAGATGTAATGACATGAAGCAGTGCAGTGCTCTCCTGCACTGCTTAGTGAATATAATCCTCAGCTTTACTTTGAAATAGACTAAACACTTGTCCAAATACACATACAGAGTAAGGATAAAGCAGGAAGATGTTTGTCTATCTGCCCCAGGAGCAGCTGAAGGGCTTGAAAATTGAGAAAACAAGTGGGGTAAGGCCTAACTGAAGGGGGAGGGAAAGGGAAAAGGAAAGAGGAAAGG
>VZRF01007210.1:828939-906208 GCA_013396875.1 Vireo altiloquus
AAAAGAAAAGAAAAGAAAAGAAAAGAAAAGAAAAGAAAAGAAAAGAAAAGAAAAGAAAAGAAAAGAAAAGAAAAGAAAAGAAAAGAAAAGAAAAGAAAAGAAAAGAAAAGGAGGGACTGAAACAGGAATTGGAACAAGGAACCTTGGCCCTCCTTGGGGCAGATATTCTGTTCCAAAGGCAACGTACTCCAAAGAAAGTCATTGAATTTATCCAAATTAGGCTTGTGAAACATTTGCCTGGTAAAATAATCTAGCAGCACAAACAGCTCGAAGTCAGAGCATTTCTGCATGATCTGCCCAAAGACAGCTAACACTTGTCCCCAGCTTTGACGTGTCAGGAGCTCACAGGGCTGGAGATGACAGGCATCTGAGAAAGATCTGTTTTACCCAACTTTTCTTCAAGGAAGTCCCAGATTGATTCCCTGGAGAGAACTTTTCACAGCTTTTGCAAGTGTTGCTGTCAAAAGCAGCCATGAAATGGTACTGTTGAGTAAACAGCCCATTTCCTCTCCTGTTGTACACTGTCCCTCTGCAGAGCTTCCCGTCTGAGCGAGCACGGGGAGGTGGCGAGAGCAGCGCTGGAACAGAGCAGCCTGGCAGAGCCCACACAGCCAGCTCGCCTCAAACAGCTTGAGTTTCTTCACAAGTGAAGCTCCTCCTGCCTCCAGGGAGTGCAGATGCCCTGCAGCAGTGCTGCCTACTGTGCTGAAATCCCCGCGGGGACACAGGGCTTGCGGAGGAGGCGAGCCAGCCGTGCTTTTAGCCGCGTCTTCTGGGAACAGCCCTTCCGATGGGGGGGTTGGAACTGAATGAGCTTTAAGGGCTCCTTCACAAACCATTCCACGATGCTATGGTGTACTGCCCTATCCCCTCTGCTGAAGCTTGGGCTAGATGTAATTGGTTTCAAATACGGGGTTTAATGCTTTTTAATACTAGTTAAGTGAGTGGGTTGAGATGCTAGTGTCGAAATGTCTTGAGGAGGGAAAGAATTCTGGATTTCCTGTTATTTGTCTTGCTTCACAGAATCCCATTTTTTAGTGAACAGATGGAATATTTTTGGTTTGTTGAACATTTTGTCATCACTATTCAGCACCAGCTAACCTGCCAAATGCTCTTGAAAAATACACAGTTATTGCAGTCTCTGGTCCTCCATTTTACAAGAGCAACTTTGCTCCTTGGTTTCCATGAATAAAAAGAACTATTTATTTTTCTTTTTTCTTTTATTTTTCTTCTCTGCCTTAAGATCCAAAGACTATTCTCTATTGACCTAAGTGGCAAAAACTCATTCAAAGTAAGATAGATGTTATTCTGCCAGAACAGAAAAATCTTGGATGGAACCAGTAGTGACTGGAATTTCTGTACAGGGAAATCTACCCTATGTGCCAACAGCATCCAACAGCCAAGGATAACTGTGATTTATTTTTTTTCCAGTTGGAGGTGGGTGGTGGTTTCTATTAGGTTTTAAATGCAGAAATACAAGGAGGTTTGGGTCAGGGGCTCTGCTTGGTCCAACATACATCTGCAAACACACTTGTTTGCTCTCTGTCCTGTTGAACCCATTAGCTTGTGCTGGGCTGAGGCACCATTTCTATGGGGCAGAATTGCTGCGAAGAGCAGGCTGTCTTCAATCCGGACATAAAAGATGGATCTCATATGGCTGACTTTGGTAGGACATTCCCCTGCTGAATAACCACGGTGGTTAAAACCTGTTTTCTTTGCAATTTGACTTTGTCTGGCTTAATTTCCTGTTGCCAGGCTTTTTTTTTGTAAGTTATTCTTTTCACTTTCTATCCCAATTCCTCTGTTTTCTAATGCCTCCTTTTCAGAAGTCTTTAAACTGCAAAATCCAACTCTGAACACAGATTTCAGCACCCTATACTCACATACAAAACGCAGACTGATTTTTATTCCCTGCTCCTAGGTGAAAAGGGATAATACTTCTCTCATACATTTGAGTAGGATTTATACTGTAATATTGCCATCATTGCTTTTTAGAAAATCTGACTCCAGTTTGCTGACAGCCTCTAGTTCATCTCTCAGACTGAAATGATAGCAACAGAAAAGACCATGTTTTATTTTTTACTGCATTGTGACCCATACAGTGGTTGCCCATGTGTTTGTTACCTCTACCTCTGCACTGAATCTGCCCAAATTTGAGATTGTGAAGCCAGCAGAGAGTTGCAGAGAGGCTGTCAGTTTGTTTTGCATCTGTCACCTCTGATATCCCTGAAAAAGAAAAGAACATGAGCATGGCTATAAAAGAAAGCAAAGACTAACAATATTTTCATGAATTATGTGCATGTTTCCACTGGAGAAGTTTTGGTCTAGTTAACAGCAGAGGAAGTCAGTGAAAATTTTATTTCTACCCCTGGCACTGTGTGGGGTCAGGAATACTTTGCAATTCTAACAGCCCTTTACAAGCAGAATTTCCGGACAATATGCCTCACTCTTTTTCCTGATTTTCAATTAGAAAACACTCTTATGGTTCTTTGGCTGTAAATGAAAGAAAAACCTCAAGGCATATGTTGGAAAGAGTGGGATGCCCCCTTTTTTTTTTTTTTTTTTTTGTTAGGACTACAAGGGGAAGCCAGTTGAGGAAGGAATATTATATATACACCCCCCATCATCACAGCAGGAGATGGGGGGGGAATGCTTCAGGAAGAACAAAGGGAAGAATTTGCTTTGAGGGATTTTGATACAATGACAATTAGCAGCAGAAAAAAAATTACAGAATACCAGATTAAAAGGGACCTCCAGGACTATCCGGTACAACATCAGAACTTTCAAACTGTTAAATTCCTTTAATATTTTTCACTTTTGTCAGTGATTAGGATCCAAGACAAACACTCTGGCAACCTCCTATGCACTGCTCCCCAAAGAAGAAGAATGACGCTACAATTTAAGTAACCAATGTCTGATTTGTGATTTCTGATTCAGTGAACTTCTGGATCAGCTTTATTACGAGTGCTTTTGGCATTCCTACATAACTGAGATTCAGCATATATTGGCAGACCCGTACAGCATATGTCTGTGACCAGGAGCAGCAGAAGATTTCTAAACACTCGCACAGAAATGGGGCATTTAGGGATCGTGGTGTTCCTCACTAGCAAAAGGCAAGTTTGTCAGTGGGGATTGGAATTTCAAGGTCAGAAACACCAAGGAAAAAAATCATTAAATGCCAAGAGGAAGGACACACAGGGAAAGAAAATTTCAGGAAAGAAAAAAGGAAAAAGAGGATCTGCTTTTGTGGAAGAGATGATTTGTGACTGTTGAACTAGACTAGGTGAATGTAAAACCACTTAGATCTGTTTAAACTCCAGAATGAGGAAAAAAATATTCATGTGGACAGTGTTAATATATGCTCTAAAACTGACATAACTTCGAAAAATCTACAGATGATGAGAAAACTGAGGAAGATAAATGCTCTCTCCTCTTTTGTTGCTGAACATAACATATTTGTTCTCTTTTCTGCCCAGATTCAGGGACTGCAACATTTAAAATCTCAGTAAATGCAGGTGTGTGCCTCAACTAGTACACAAAAGAGAAGAACACAAGCCTTGAAATTATCAAAAAATGAGAAGCTTTGGGAAATGGTAGTAGAGATAAAGCCTATGAGGAAGCCAAGATAAAACAATAAAGTGACTCTGCAGGAGTGGAGTGAAAATTTACTCGGGAAGTTTAAGACTCATGGGCTTTGGTGTGTGTAAGCCCAGCACATCAACGTGAGCAGGGCAGCCAAGCTACCCCTGCCTGTTTCATCCTTGTGGGTAAACCACTGAAAATCTGCAGCATCAGATTTTTTCCAATGCATTTAGCTACTTCCGTCAATTTTCTGAAGTTTTTTTAGAAACCCTGATTGCCCAGTGCTCCTTCTGTGAATAAATAAAAACCTTCCGAGCACTCTCAGGTATTTATCCAAGTATTTGATTTGGAGCTGGAGTCTTCCATCTGTTGCAATTCAGCATAGAAAGTATCAAGTAATTTTATATGAAGTGATGTGGTCAATAAATTTTAAAGACAGAAGGGCCATTACTGTAAGCCTACCTACTGCAGAGCACAGACACAAGGAATTCATCTAGTAATTCATAATTAAAAATGCATCTGAACACATCTTAGTTAATCTCCTGTCCAGTAAATCAAGATCTTTAATTTTTAGCATGTCTTAATCTGATTAATGCTCAGCCAAAAGCTGTCCAAGTTATTTAATTAAATACTTAACCAGTCAAAAACATGAATTCAAAAAATCTTTATTTTATGACAGAGAATTTCCAGTTTTCTGCGTACAGAATAGAAAAAAGTTTGGGGTTCGCTTATGAATAAATTTTTATTTTCATATTTCAGTTAATATTAGCTTTTTTATTTTAAATTGTAAAGGTAAATAATTATATTACTCTAAATTACTGGGAAAAAATATTTTCTTCAGCCTAGACAGGTTTGGAATGATTTCTGTTAAAGAAAAAGAAATTTATATATCCTAATTTAGGTCATTTAGGCCATTTTTCAGAGAATCTAAAATCCTCATAAGAAGGAATACTACCAATAATTTTTGAACTAGATCCAGTTAGATGAGATTTGTGCTTTTAAATTCATATTTCTGCCTCTGAAATTCTATTTTAAATAAGCACTTGTGCAGTATTTATAGTATAAAAGCACTATGTGTTTTTTATGTTTCTTATTATTGCCATTGCTATGATATTGATTTCAGCTGCATTAATGGAATATTTTCTGAGCCCAAATCTAATCTCACTTTTACCACTGTAAGTGCATCAACAAGAGATAAGAATTAATGAATCAGTATGCTCATAGAGAACACTGATTATGAGAGACACCATTCTTGGCCTCAGACAAAAAGAATTAATGTGTGTTTTGTTATGAAGATCATATTCCACAGAGAGATGAATGCCTCGCTGAAAGTTCAGTCTGGCGATGTGAGACAATAGTCCCAAGGACCAAATGGATTTCACTGCTTCTTTTGTAGAGCCATGGAGCAGAGGCTTCCTGAAAACAAGAAGCAAATCAGTAGAGGATGTTGGGACGTCGTGATGCCATTACCAACCATTGCTTCGGAAAGAACCTGTCAGAAATGCCAACATATCCCAGCTGCAACCCAGAGGAGAGGAAAGCCACAAGCCTGCCTGAATTTCCACTGACTCACGGTCACAGAAGTTAAGAAAACTAAGGTGAATTATGATTATTTCTAAACTATTTTAATGTTGTCATTTATTTCCATAATCAGTAATGTAACTTATTAGGCAGAATTTGTGAGGGGAGATTTACTCTATTTTCTCTTTTACCAAATTAATTATAAATGTCTTTCACCTGGGTTGCTTTACATGTGTTAACTTGTGTATTTGGGTAGTAGTTATGGTATAACTATAAATGTGTTGATGTACAAGGAACTTACAAACACATTACTACAACTGTATTTAACTAGCACTTCAAAACTATTGTTGTCTTGGAGCAGGAGGAAAGATAAAACTGCATAAATTTCACTGTGACAAATAAGACAGTGTAAGATGGGTCTTTTTCAGGAAGTACAAATCAAAATGAAGAAAAAATCACTTAAAATTTAAATTATGTTCATGTTAATTTTATCCTCTTTAGTCCAGTTTGACAGACTGCTGCTGTCATATAAAATCAACCTTAACTCCCATTTATGGGCAGGAAGAAGAAAGCTCTGTCTGAGACCTTATGTTGCTAGTGAAACCAGATTTCTCTTTCTTGCAAGATGAGAAAACGTGAGTACCAAGATGGAGGAAAGTGGATGAAATTTCGGCTTCTGCCTCTCATTGCATCTTTTCCTCATCAGCCACTGCTAGAGAAATGAGTCCAACCCAATAACCTGACTGGACAGTCCAATCTGGCCACATGTGTTCCAGTTTAACTTGTATGGTCGGTCTGTCCCAGCAGTGCCACTGACGGACACAAGCCAATGACAGCTGACTGAACAAGCAGACTGGAAGATAAAAAAAACATTAAAAAATAAAAAAAAAAAAAACAACAAACAAAACAAAACAAAAAAACCCAAAAAAAAAAAAAACATAAAACAAAAAACAAAAAAAAAAAAAAAAAAAAAAAAAAAAAAAAAAAAAAAAAAAAAAAAAAAAAAAAAAAAAAAAAAAAAAAAAAAAAAAAAAAAAAAAAAAAAAAAAAAAAAAAAAAAAAAAAAAAAAAAAAAAAAAAAAAAAAAAAAAAAAAAAAAAAAAAAAAAAAAAAAAAAAAAAAAAAAAAAAAAAAAAAAAAAAAAAAAAAAAAAAAAAAAAAAAAAAAAAAAAAAAAAAAAAAAAAAAAAAAAAAAAAAAAAAAAAAAAAAAAAAAAAAAAAAAAAAAAAAAAAAAAAAAAAAAAAAAAAAAAAAAAAAAAAAAAAAAAAAAAAAAAAAAAAAAAAAAAAAAAAAAAAAAAAAAAAAAAAAAAAAAAAAAAAAAAAAAAAAAAAAAAAAAAAAAAAAAAAAAAAAAAAAAAAAAAAAAAAAAAAAAAAAAAAAAAAAAAAAAAAAAAAAAAAAAAAAAAAAAAAAAAAAAAAAAAAAAAAAAAAAAAAAAAAAAAAAAAAAAAAAAAAAAAAAAAAAAAAAAAAAAAAAAAAAAAAAAAAAAAAAAAAAAAAAAAAAAAAAAAAAAAAAAAAAACAAAACAAAAAAAAAAACAAAACAAAAAAACCAAAACATATAACACCTGGGAATAAAAAAAACCAAACTATAACACCAACAAAAAATAAAGACAGGAGAAAAGCAAAGACCATGGTTGTTATCAGGAGGCAGCCAAAGCCAGGGAAGAAGGGAAATCTCTTCTTCCAACTTCCCTCTTTCTATCATTGCTGACTCCAAATGTGGAGGGATCAGAGTAAATTGGCAGCCAGAAGGCAAAGGGGCAACAGCAGGTGTGATGTGAGGGTCTGCTTCTAGGTCTCACCCATCATTTCACTTAATCATATGCTTAAAGTGATTAATTAATCATAGAATGGTCCAGGTTGGAAGGGACCTTAAAGATCATCTCATTCCAACTGCCTGCCATGGGCAGGGACACCTTCTACTAGAACAGGTTGCTCAGAACCCCACCCAACCTGGCCTTAAATCAGGCCAGGAAATTGTATGTAAAAGCAACGGCGTTTGGCTCTATGGAAAATTATCCATGCAGTTTTCTCTGCTCTACTTCTTTATAAAGCTTTTGAAAATCTAAAGCCATCCAAATGACAGAAGATCACCATTTCCCTTGACTTTCAGAAGTTACTCAAGGACCTCTTTGAGTCCCTGTGACAATCAAGAAAATGGCTTTTCAGCAGTGAATGTGGCCTCTTTGTTGTCCTACAGTCTTTTTTTTCCAGAGGAAGATGCTTTAAGCCTGCTCTCCTGCTAAGTCTGTGTCTGTAACACTGCAGGGTGTGCCAACCATGGTCATAAACTCATTGTTGTCAAGAGGAGAACAACCTTTGCTAGGCAGCAAACAGCCAATCAAATCTGTTAAATATGTACTGTGTGATTACCAGCAATAATACAGTCTTTTTGACTCCTGTGGGACAGTTCTGGTGAAGGGCTAAGAGACACATCACCTACGGACCAGCTAATTCCTGTTCTGCTGTTGGCCTCCCTGTTTCAGGGAAGAAATTCTTTCTCCTGCCATAGGTTGTCTAAGGGCAGCGTGCCACGTCCAGGCAGATGCCTCCAGCACTGTCCCCAGACGTCCCCAACTCTCCAGGGCCAACTGGAAACACCAGCCTGTGAACAGCCAGCAGCAAAAGGGGTTTTGTTTTGTTCTCATGGGACCCCAGTGCCAGCCCAAAGAGCCAAGGTCCTCTACATGGCCCCTGTAATGGTAACAAAGCTTCCTGGTGCCAACACCAAGAGCCTTTTGGTCTGCTGGGGAGACCTTTCTTGGGGTGAAATGGAGGGAGTTCTGCTCCCATGCCTATTACTGAACTCTCCACAAAAACTGCAGGCAAGGATGCCAATTAACGCTAATTGGGAATTTTTTTTTTATATGTGGACACGTGTCCATTAGGAACTTGATTGATAGACTGAGACAAGTGACTCATTTTGTTGTTGCCATAAAGTAACCATTGTATTATTGGGGGTTCTTTAAAAGGAAAATACAGCAAGTCTCACCTGCTCCCATTAAAGCCAAAGAATTTTGCTACTAATATAAGAGAGAATTTTGTCTTTGGATTCTGAACACTTTACCTAGGGGTAAGTATCACATTGCTTTGCGGTGCTTTTATCCAGGAAGAACACCTTGCTGGATAAATAATATAATCAGACATATTGCTACTGATATGTCTGACATATCATATCAAAACACCTTGTGCTTTCTTTGTAAATGCTCTTGGAGTTTTTTTTCTTGATGCACAATTTAAGAGGACCCAGTTTGAGCTTTATGTCTGTACTGAAGTTGGCTTTCAATTTCTTTTAAATTTTTTCTAAACACTTCCCAAACCCCTATCATTGATTCATCACGAGTCAAAGACTAAAGGAGTATAGAAGTTCTCTGGTGGGAAACCACATATTTTGGTCATAGGAGGAGGCTGACAGCTCCATTATGGGCTTGTCAGAAGTCAGCTGCATTTAAAGGAGGACACCAGCCCCTGGGTCTCCTGCTCAGCACCTGGCAGGGAAGGAACAAACACAGAACAAACGTGAGGGACCACAAAAGCAATTTTCATCTGCTCACCCAGAGAAGTAGGTAGCCTGCCTAAGGCATCATTCTTACACAACTCTCTGGGCAGGGAAACTGGTTCAGAAAAATGCTGCTCATTTGGCTTTTCTTTCCCTGACCCATGGTCCTAATGGGTGCCTCATATGCAAAGGCAAGATCAGACATGACAGATCAGTTTTGCTCTCAGATACAGTCAGGTAGATGAATAAATTCAGCTCAGTGAGTTTTAGCATTTAGGAGCAACAGCTGTAAAATTCCTTTCAGCACTTCCTTGACATAAATCTGTTGATAAGAGGAGGGTTTTCTTTCAGGGCAATCAGCTGCACTAGTGTCCCTGATGAAGCCCCAGCTCTTCTCAGTGTGGAGCACAGAGCCTAGCCTGTTTGAGAAAACTCTGAAGATGAATCTAGCTCTTGAGTTTTCTTATACATTTTGGTCAGAAAAAGTGAGGCAAGGCTTTGGAAAAAAACCCAAACCTGCTGCTTCTATAACTGTCTTTTCGCCAACAGGTTTTGCCTGAACTATAATATTATGCACAGAAAACGAAGAAATATTAATTGCTTCTTGCTTAATACCATGCCATGGAGAAAGGCTGAACTCTTATAAGAAAAGCCACAGGGTTTGGTGGACACAATACAAAGCCAAGTATACTGTCAACAGCATCCACCGGAATTAAGAAAAATCCCAGAATCCAGGGCTTGTTTTTTCTTCCTGTCTTCGTATCTCCCCTCAACAGACAGGTTGCTAGTAGAAAACAAATTATCTGCTAAATTCCCATAGGCATCCAGGCATAGGATGGCATAGTTGCATTTCTCCATGCTTTTTCTTGCCTAACCCTGTCTGGATTCGTGTTTACCAAGCCCTGATGCTAATGGCTTTATGTAAGGGAAGATATGTGTTATCTCAATATTCCTCTTAGGAGCCTGCTGATCATAAAATCGCTCAACAATTCAAAGACTGTGAAGTCAGTGATCTTAAATTATAAATGTCTGAAAAAAATAACCCGCAAATTATTAAGTTTACATCCTTGTACAGTAGTGCCCCTCCAACAGATCATTGCTTTGCTGCCTACGAAGGAAGAAAAATGTTGAGTGCTCAGTGGATTGCCCATGGATGAGGTTACCAAAATAGGTATTTTTCTTTCTCTGATGCATTAGATAATCCCACCCATTTTTTCTTACACATGCTATCAGGTCAGTGACTATGCAACATCTTTTATACTGTACTGTCAACGAGCTTAAGAAATACTGCTGAATGTACAATTCTTGGAAAATCTCAGAACAGACATTCCTTAACTTTTACACTGGAACAAGCTCTTTGTTCTGTTGTTTCTAACACTGTATTGTTGTTCTTAATTACACAGTACATAATGTTTCCGAAATGGTCTTTTGTTTCCTATAAGTGATTCACACACACATTTATTGCACATGCAAGGATGCAGCACTTAAAGGTTGCTTGCTTCTTAAGATAGATGTTTTCCTATCCTGGCTGGGTCATGGTGCCTCCCAAAATAGCATCTCCTTTAGGCCTGGGCAGAGCTCACAGCTGCTGAGGGCAGGCTGATGGGGCAGAAACCCCAACCCCAAACACTCACTATCAGCCCCTTGGGGACAACAGCACCAGCAGCCAGCAGAAAGAAGGGCTTGTTGCTAAGTGATACCTGGGGAAACATCAGCCTAAAGAAGGTGAGGTGATCCTCAGATTTACCTAAATTTCAGAGAAATGTTCAGTTGGCCCAGGACAGATGCGCAATTGCCAATATTTCACACTCACAAATAAAACCCTGCTGTGCTGAGTGAGTGTGCAGTCATGGACTGGAAGTAGCTGTATTTATGCTAGAAGAAATCAGAATTTTCCCCTGTTTTTTAATGAATGAGGGGAGTAAGTGAAAAGTGCATTATGTTTCTGTCTCCCAGATAGGACAGGCAGGTGCAGGGCTCTGCTGAGTGCCCATGAGGATGGATGCCTCATGAGGAGAGCAGCCTGTTGCATGCAGTGATTAAGAAACCCCATTCTCACAGTAAAAGTCTTAGTATCTGGAGGGGCTCAAGATAAATTAAGCCAAAGGTGTGAATCCTGCTGGACTGGGCAAGACCCTCTGGCATCCAGACTGCAAGCAGCACACAGCCTTTGGGAAACCCCTTATGAATCTCTCACCGTGCACAAGGCAGCTCTGGTCAGCCTCGGGGTGATATCCAGCAGCATCCCTTGTCAGAGGCAACCATCAAGATGTTTATCTCACATTGTTCACTGTCTGATTTTCTCAAGTGAGCAGCAGCTGCAGGTATGTGCCGTGTCTGCCCCTAGAACAGCCACCTTCTTGGAGCCACAGCCACACGTGTGCTTGAGTGCCAGCCTGGGACAAAAGAGGCCCTGACTTGGGTCAGCCAGATGAGCCCAGGGGTGGCAGACACTCTGGAAGTCACAAACCCTGGTTTTTACATTGGTATAAGAATTACTGTGTTATCCCTCTTCCTCAAGTCTGTTCACACTGCCTATAAAGTACTTTTGTCAACATGCCTGGGAAAGCCTTCAGGCCCCTCTCTGCAAACCTTGGGGCAACCAGGTCAGTCACCAGGTGACTGAGAGCCTTCAAGAGATGGGCACATTTGAGGCAAAGGCTCAGGTGAGACACAGTGGCTGATGCAGGCAGCTGGGCTGTAGTGTTATGGATTGTGCACTTCTGTGAAGTTTCTGAAATATTGCTTCTAAAAGCAATATGTGTTTATGACCTTATTGATAAGCTGAAGTGGCTCCTTTGGCATCACACACCAGACCAGAGCTACATTACTACTGACATACCAACCATCCAGTCTGCAGGTTGAAAGGCTACAGAGGTTTCATACTCTGATGTGAATTTTGGAATTATTTAAATTTTGAATTGTTGAGGGAATAAACTGTCTTTTTATTCTGTGTTTGAAGAGATGTTAAAGCATTTTGAAAAATACCAAATAACTCAAATAATACCATCAACTCATTTCTCAGTGAAATCTATTGCATCAGCTCTGCTTGCTTCATCCCACTGAACAAGACTTTAATAAAATATCCCCATTAAAAGTAAAAGCTTTTGCAATACATTTTAATCTCCTCAGCATAAGATATCAATGGATGTTTTCTCCCTTCAAAAAAACAGAAACAAGAATATTCCCCAAATCATTGTACGCATACTCTGATTTACACAAACGAGTTGATTTTCAAAGAAAAATAAAACCTTTCTTAACAATTGTATAACTTCATCTACAGTCTGAGAATTCTTTTAACCTTCAGATAAAAATAATTCCCAAAAAAACTCATTCTCATTTCAACTATTACAAAATGAAGGTTCAAACTTGCCTAATATTTCATGCAATTTAAACATGAGATCAGATCTCTTTCACCATCATGTCAATAATATGATGAAGCACAGGTAATGCCACAGAGGTTGTGACGCAGAAATTCTACAGTATTCAGTTTCTGAATGGTGAGAGGTGATCTAAGATAACAGAGGATGTAAAAGAACACTGACAGCACAGAAGTAAAACAAAATAATTCTCACTGAGTTTTTAGACAGTATGGAGGCTATTTAGCTGCTAGCTATGGATTCACAGTCGCCTCTTCATAAAATATTTTGCGTGTGATTCCAGTGAGACTCTTTATGTGCATAAAGATACTGTGAAGGACTATCTGAAACTGAGGATTTGTCCTGAGTTTACCAGGAAAGAGAAAGCCAAGCAAAGCAGCAGTGCAGAGGGAGAGGGATGCTCTCTAGAAACACAGCAAGGCATTAAATATTAGAGACAACTAATTAAGCCAAAGAAGGCTTTCAAGTTAGGGACGAGAGCCACTCTTACCTGAAATCTCTCACTATGTCTAGAATGAAGGGTTTAAATCAGTAGGTCACATCTCACCAAACTGATGTGCCTTGGACTCTTCCCAAATGATACCTAACACTGACATCCCATCCCACGCAAACACACATTGAGCAAGCCTACGCCAGTAGGAGGATGATTTCTTTTGCTGACCTGGACACCTACTTGCCAAGTTCCCAGCTAGCCAGAAGGTGCTACTGAAGTCAAACCATACTATTCTTTCAATCAGATATTGTTAGTCTCACCTGTCATTGAATTTTCCATGAAGAAACCATTCAGAAAGATCATCATATCCCTTTCAAAAAAACTCCAAAACGTACAACAACTATGATGACATGATGACAATCACTAGGCCAGCTTTTCAATTTTTTTTCCCCCTAAAAAATAATGTAAAGCCTTGCACTGGGTCTGGCTAAGGGGGAGATAATTTTCTTCACAGCAGCCCATATGATGCTGTGTTGTGTATTTGTGCCCCAAATAGCACTGATATCACTCTTGTGCTTTACCTGTTGCTAAACAAGACAGCAAACAGCATTCATCAGATTTACAGATGATTCATCAGATTCACAGCATGAAGGCTTTCTCTGCTTCTCACTCTCCCCCTGCAAGAGGCAGGCAGGAGACGAGCAGGGGTTTGGGAGAGAGCACAGACGGACAGCTGACCTACAGAGATATTCCAGACCATGTAATATCACACTTGGCACTAAAATTCCAGGGTGGTTTTTCCAAAGAAACTGCTACTTGATGGGCAGCTGGGTGTTGAGCTGCTGATAGTAATGTAAGTACTGATAGTATAAGCACTTCCTTTTTTTTATTTTTCTTCTTTAAATTTCACTTATTGAACTGCCTTTTTCTCAACCCATAAGTTTTCTCTCTTTTTGTCCTTTCAGGTCTCACCCCCATCCTACTAAGGGGGGGATGAGCAAGAGACTGGATTGGGGTTCACCTGTCAGGCTGGGTGAACCCACCAGATATTGATTCTCCAGTCTTAATCCAGGTAGCCTCAGCTGGGTCCCTAACTTGAAGAGCCCTAGTAATATGATAATTCTCTCTAGGACACAATATTTTGTAGGAGGTACAGCTTTTCTTCGAATTGGGTCAATTTTTGACCACAAAAAACCCATGGCAATTTCCATTTAGCTGTTCATTTTACACTTAGGGAAGCAAGTTGAAAGTTAAAATATCTGTTTGAATAAGGACCATGTTTTGCTCTTTAATTTTATTTAATAATTTATTCTTACAATAGTTTTATTTAATAATTTATTATTATAAAGTGCTCATAGTAGGGTTTAACTACTACAATAACTGCCAAAAGGGCAACACAACAGGGTGCAAGGGATCCTGGCTGCTTTCAGGATGCATTAATGATAACTTCTTGACACCCTCTTGGTGAAGGGACAGATGGGAGGAGACACCTTTATGAATCACATCCTTGCAAATGAGGAAGGACTGTTCAGGGATGAGGGGGTTGAAGGCAGCCTTGGTTGCAGACACCATGAAATTGTGAAGTTGAGTGTTCTTGTGGGAAGGAAAACTGGCAGGATGACAACAGACTTTGGCTCTTTCAGGTACCTACTTGTCAGAAACCCGTGGGATATTTTCCTAGAGAGAGGAGAAAAATAAATAAAAAAATAAGAGTGCCAGGAGAGCTGGTTGATTTTTGGTCTCCTTCAGCCTTAAGAACAGGCCAACTCAATATGGGGAAAATGAAAAAAAAAAACTACAGGAGACAGGCAAGGATGAAAAAGGATCTCCTGAAGAAATTAAAATTTAAAAAAGAAGCCAGGACAGATGACAAGGAATTTAGAGACTCTGAGCATAGAGGACTATGATCCTAATATTGAATTTGCCAGCAGGTCAGGGGAGGTGATCATTCCCTTCTGCTCAACAAGGACATATCTGGAGTGTTGCATCCAGTTCTGGGCTCCCCAGGATGAGAAATGGCCTTAGTGGTGCAAGTCTGGTGAAGGGCCACAAAGACAATTAAGGGACTGAGGTATCTGTCATTAAGCCTGGAGGTGCTCAAGAGGTGTCTGGATCTGGGTGATGGGGTTTAGTGGTTTAGGGATTACAGGGGCAGTGCTGGCTTGGTGGTCAGACTGGATCTTGAACATCTCTTTCAGCTTTGATAATTCTCTGAGGAGAAACTGAGAGATCTGGAACAGTTCAGTCTGGAGAAGGCTCCAGAAAATCTTATCAGTGTGAGTAAACAACACTCCTGTGAGTAAAAAGAGCCAAGAAGATGGAGCTTCACTCAGTGATGTCCAGTGAAAGGACAGTGAGCAAAAACTGACATACAGAAAACCGCATTTAACTGTTCAGCAACTTATTCCAACCACTTTGAGCAGGAGGGTGTGCCAGACAGTCTCCAGAGAAACTCATAATAATACAGGAACAGCTGATCTGATAGGGAACTTCACTGGCATGGACTAGAAATCAGAGTAATAAACAAGTGTGAGGGGAAAAATGCAACAAAACAGACAAATTGAAAATGGAGAGAAAATCTCTAGAATACAGTGACAGATTTCACACTCAGGAGATCCTAGCTCCACAGTCTTGTCTCATTTTCTGCCTTTAGTTAGCCTCTTAAAATGGAACAGTGTTAACAAAAAAATCCTCATCCTAGACCACTCCCTAGTTCACAAGAGGTGCAAGAGCCCTCACTCCAGGCCTGTGCTTCAGTTCAAGGAAGATAATTGATTTTCCAGACCTTAGGAGCATATTTTGTTGATGACTCAGTAAACTACATCAGCTGTGTCAAACAAGACACACCATGATAGAGAATCTCCTCGAGATATTCTATATGGTATGGATTGTCAAGCCTGGAATTCTCCTGAAATCTTGTAAATAAGAGATGGAGGCATCTGCCTCCTTGTTTTTTTTTGATCTTTCCAAAAGTCTGTGGTGGGGATTTTTTGTTTGGTTTTTGTTGTTGTTTTTTGTTTGTTTGGGTTTCTTTCATTTGTTTATTTTTTGTTTTGGTTTGTGATTTTTGTGGATCTTTTCCCTCCAGGGTGCTGGCTGGGGAACTTGAGACTCTGCTTCTTCTGAGGACATCTAACCTCAAACCAACTTGGCAGTACTGCAACAGGCAAATCCCATTGAGAACTTAGGAATCAGGTACAGATATTCCCTAGGGAGAAAAAAAAACATTATTCTAAATACCAATTCTGTTCTCACATGAACTTAAAAAGAAACCTTTTAAACATAGCCATTGGGATAATCAGAAATGGGATTGAAATCTTCATGTTATTTCAGAAGTCAAATATAGCCACATATTTCCTTAATTCTAGATCCAGCTGCCATTAAAAAAAAAAAAGTATTAGAGGAACTTTCAGTCTGTTTTTGATTTGTGGCTTTACCTGGTAGTACAGAAAGAGAAAGTACACCCATCACTGTATTTTGTTTCATTTCCACCCAACACATGTTTTGCAACTTCCCATTTCAAGACAAAGTCAAGCTTTAAGGCCTGACTCCTCCAATTATCTGTCCAGTTGCTAGTACCCAGAAGATTCTGCACCTTATCACCTGCACAGCCACATTTGCAACAACACAGTCCTGCCCAGAGATGTATTCTAGAAAAGCATCTCTTCAAACTTCTGTAACGGCCAGCTCAAAACTGATATTAATTCTATTAATTTACTTTTTCATTTTTCTCCAGACTATTAAATCTGACAATTAACCCACCACCTAGAGGATTGTTTCTCCCCTCCTGGCTGAATCAGGCCATTGCGTGACAAGGCTCCAGCACAGAAACTCACGTCCTCTGCAAAATGGACAGCCCGGAGGTTTAAGAGATTACACTGGATGAGTCATTACAAGATTTACTTCTAGCCGACTGTTCCAATAAACAATAACGCTTCCTCCAGAAAAAAAACCCCAGAAAGCAGCGCCTAACCTCCATTTCTTATCCTCCTCCCTATGACAGTCCCCAGCAAGCAATGCCACCAGGCTGCTAAGGGCTGGTAAATACCAGGATTTATAAACAGCAGTGAGAGGGAGCTGTAATGAGATCAATGTCGAGGATTGCAGCAAATGGCCTATAAAGCAATTTTTAAATGGGATTTCCTACAACAAAAGCCAGCTCCCTACAATCTTTTCCAATAATACGAGGTGAAAAGGATTGGATTTGAATTATAATACCCGATACTAAGGCGAGGACAGACAGCTTTGTATTCTCCATACAGGCGACTGCTCAGACGATTCGTTAATCTCTCATCGGGAAACAAAATCTTAAAATAAATCTATACAGGTACATCCCGCCCCAAATTACTGTACCAGACAAATTCATCATTGTACAGTTGAAAGGGAATGGATGATCCTGTCATTATTTGCTGTTTTTACATGGAATATTAGACAAAATAGACGAAATGAGAGGAAGCTGCATGCGCAGCCATGTTTGTTTCCCTCTCCCGATTCCATTTCGGATGTAATTCTCAAAAAAAAAAAAAAAAAAAAAATAAAAAAAAATTTTAAAAATCACCAAACCATGAAACTATTAAACTCTGTGAAACTTACCTGAAATAGATGTCTTTTTTTGTTCAAGCATTTCAAGGCACTAAAACGTCCCTGCTGAGGGTTAGGCAAAAAATTTCTTACCTGGGAAGAGCCCCTTTATTTCTTAGGAACGCTTTCCTCCCTCCTCCCAAAACCCCACTCTTACAGCCAAACCCTTGCTAATTTACTGAAAGAGCAGGAGCTGGGGCGCGGACCGGCACCGCCCGGCACACAGAGGCGGCCCTGACCTCAGCCCGGCCGGCTCCGGGCAAACCCGGGCACCTTCCCAAGGCATGGGAAAGAGAAGAACAGCCCTGGGCCCTGACCTGCCTTCTCTCCACACGGTACAGACGGCCCCGGAGGAGCCCAGCTCCTCTGCGCTCTATTTTCAGTGCTGCTCCCTCCTCGCTGCGCGTCTCTACACAGAACGCAGCGGCAGCTTTGCCCCGTCTTTTTACAATTAGATCCATGCTAAAACCGAAATTTAAACTATTTAAAAGATTTTTTTTTTCACTCCCTTTAGGAGAGAGGGTTTTAGCAGAAAAAGCGCCTCTTTACGTACATCTGGACGTGATTTTCCAGCGCCGCGTTCCCATGAGCCTGTAGTTAAAAATAAATCAAAGACAGGGAACTGGGAAAAGGGAGTTTTCGTATTTCGCCGCTGCCCAGGAGGTTTTCTGGTCGTTAAACTGAATTTATAACACTTGGGGATTTCTTTCCACGTGGGGGCTATTAGCGCGGTATTTAAGAGCTATTAGCGCGGGGGTCGTGATTGTTAGCGTTGATGCCTATTTAAAGCTCCATGTGACTTCACAAACTTAAATTATTAGCCAGCTTTCCCTAAAAGGAGAAAGGTGTCCTTAGGGAAAAATAGCACTCCCTACTGCGGAGCTTCTTGGTGCTGGGATGCTGCCCGATGGCTATTTGGAAGTGCAAATCCTGGTAGAACCTTAATTCCACGCATTTGGGGATGATTTTTTTTTTTTTTTTCCTTTAAGGAGTGTTTGAATTACACCGGCCACTAGAAAAGTTTCAGGAAGGTTATGACGTGGGACTTTACCACCGCTGCCGACAGTACACCTGAATGTTATTTGGAAAGTGAACTAATCACAAAGGCAAAAATAGAAGCGACAACTGTCTTTCTGACCTGGGTCCCTCTTTGCCTTTGCCACTTATCCACCGCCTCCACTGGAATGGGAGTGCGTGTGTGTGTTGTTTGCTTGAGTTCTTTGGACATCCGAGCGGTATTTCCCCAAAGGCTGCGAGGAATTTGCTGCCGCCGGCGGGGCTGGGGTAACTCGAAAAAAAAGCTCTATTTTGCCCACCTACAAAGAGCAGCCACTGGTCCTCTCCGTGCCGACCTCCGGGAGGCTCAGGGCTCCCTAGGGGTGACTGCCGCGGGCCTGTCTGGACTGTCACTGGCCGTGACGGTCAGCGGGTGTTCCTTCGTCCTGTCCCCTGGGAAGGAGACACAGGTCGGCCTGAATCTCTGCTGGTCGCCTCGCTGGGTGCTGCCGGTGAGCACGCACGGCCCTGACCGAAGGGATGGCCTCTTTCTGTGACCGAAAGAAGAGAACTACATGGTTTCATCCCTGGAAAACAGCCGGGAACGCTGGGTTATCCAGGTTGCAAAGTGGGAGCGTCGGAGTGCTGCAAGGGGCAGGGCTGGGCAGCAGCTCCCCTTCCCCCCCGGCAGGGAGAGAAGCCGCCCCTCTGCCCCATCCCTCCCTCCGAGCCGCCCGCTTGAGGCTGAACAGAGTAGATGGGGCAGAAAGGGGGGTTGGAAGGGAACACATTTGCTCATTAAAAAAGCTTCAAATGTGACAGAAGTCTGTCAAACCCGTTGATTCAAGCCCTCTATTTCTCTGCGGAGAAGGGGGGGTCCCCCACTCCGGAGTTCATTCAGGGATTCCCGCAGGTGACCCCGGCTGGGGCGGGGGTGTCTCGGCAGGGTTTCAGGACGGGCCCCGGGCACAGCAGCCCAGGCGCTGCGGGCAGAGGAGCCCCGGCCGCCTCCCCGCCCGTTCCGTGGCTCTCCCTGCCTGTGCCGCGGCCGGGAAGGGAGGCCACTGCGGCCCTGGGGCGGCGGCGGGAGGGGAGAGGGCAGCGGGGCAGGCACAGGGCGATAAACAGGCAAACAAACAAGAAAGCACACGTAGGGCTTGGGTAAGGTTCTGACTGGACCCCAGCTCGCCGCTGGCTGCCTCGGCCGCCGTGGCTGCGGCTCCCGGCGTCGCCCGCAGCTCCGGGAAGGATACGGGAGCGGGGGATGCTGCGGAGCCGCCGGGAACCCCCGGTGCTTGCCGTGACCTAGGCAAGGCGCAGACCTGACAACTAATCGATACGTGCCCATTAACCAAGGCTTCCAGGAACTGGTGTGAATCGTCCTGCTTCTCCTTTCGCATCCAAACAGCAGAGCTAATGCGAATAAAAGACTGCAAACCAGCATGACGTTGTTGTTACTAAACCAACAAAGCAAACATTTCCAATGTTCCTTTCAAGGGACCATGACGAGAACTGCATCTCCTCCCCGCCAAAAAAAAAAACAACCCAACTCCGCCAACAAACTCGCCCCAAATCAAAACACCCCAATCAGACCTAGATTTCAAAGGTGCCCAGGGACGGGCGGGCTCTCACGGAGGCATGTTTATGTTGCATGTCAGTGCTACAAATGGTTTCACACACACAGATGCGAGGATAAGCTGGTGAAGTCCCACTCGGCCCCACGGAGGAGCTTCAGTCACCCCCGCGGAGCCTCTCTCGACCCGCGGGTTGTG
The DNA here is from genome assembly GCA_013396875.1 of Vireo altiloquus. NCBI lineage: Eukaryota > Metazoa > Chordata > Aves > Passeriformes > Vireonidae > Vireo > Vireo altiloquus. Next base: position 848,708 of record VZRF01007210.1, read on the forward strand.
CTTATGTGCCCAGGGAAGAGTAACAGCTTCTGCTGCTGTGTTAAATGTCTCCAGAAGCCCTGTGACCACCTGCCTTTTCTTTCTGCCTAAGATAAAGGGACTATTTAATTTCGTATTTCTATTCTCTCTCTCAATTCCTTAATTTTTCATTTTCTTTCTTTCTTTCTTTCTTTCTTTCTTTCTTTCTTTCTTTCTTTCTTTCATTCTTTCTTCCTTCCTTCCTTCCTTCCTTCCTTCTCTTTTCTGTTTCTCTAGTCTTTCCTTCCTTTCTCTCTCACTTCTTCTTTCACTCTTTCATCCTCTTGCTCATTCTTTCGTTCTTTCCAGTCTTTGGCTCTGGCTTGAAGGAGATCTGATGTGATTAAACTCACAGGGCGTTGGAGGGCAGAGGTAAATTAAGCCAAAGCGACAGAAAAGATGAAAGAGGCTTGCTCAACTCGAGTGCTCGAAGACAGCTACCCTCCGCCTTCCTCCCCTGGGTCACGCAAGCTCCCCACCGCCTTCCCAGGGGCCTTTCTGCCCATCCTGTCCATCCTGCCCCGGAGCCACTTCTTCCGACGACACTAAAAAGGATTCTTTTTTCCTTTCTTTTTACCTGTAGGTCCCCCGGGGCTTGTGGAGAAACGCGCCCCGGCCAGAGCGCTGCCCGGCCCTGCCCGCACAGGTGTACAGCACCTCCGACAGGAGAGGAAACCTCGGGGAGGTGATGGACTGTAGAGACAGAGGGAAGGGTCAGACCTGCCGGGGCTTCCTGGCCGGCAAAGCCCCGCACAGGAGGTGTCTGCCCGCACAAAGGTCTGGCGGCGGCCGGGGGTCGGTCCTGTCCCGGGGCTGCCTCGGGACACCGGGAGCCGCCTCGGGACACCGGGAGCTGCCACAGCGCTCTGCGCTCCCAGGTGGGAAGAGGCGGCCCGCGGCTCTGCCGGCTCCCCCCGCCTCAAAAACAGAGGAGAAAGGAAGGAAGAGAGGGTTCCGATTCTTACCCTCCACCTGCAACGCATACAGCGCTTAAACACAATCTAAATCTTATATTTGTCCTTAGCGCAAAAAGTAACGATAATAATAATAAAACTCCACAAAGAAACAAAAAGAACAGAGACCTGCTTCAATTTAAAATTCCTGCTTGCAGGGTAAGGAAAGAGCGTCTGTGCTTTTCTGTTCAACAGCAGCTTTTAAATATTAAAAATGTTCAGGACAACATTAAAGATGTCTCGAAATTCAACGATGGAAGGAAACAACAAGATCAGATTGTAAATATTGGTAGGTGCCTCTTTATCTTTCGGAAAATCCAAGAAAAACACAAAATGTGGAGAGCAAGGAAAAGAGCTGAAAATCCCGAGCCGCGAAAACCCCAGACATAAATAATTTTCAGGGTATTGGCATGGCATTAAAAGTCATGTAAAAGGATGCACAGTTGAATTTTAAAGTGTGGCAGTACACAGCCACTTTACGAGATAGGCAGCTTTAAAAATAGCCCATACCGATCTTATTTCTCTAACATAATGTGTAAAGCGCACCTTGAATTTATTTATAACCATAACTAAATCAAGCTATCGAAATGGGAGAAAGGATTTAGCCAAATGTGTTGGGATACAGGAGATCTAACATCAGCCGGAGGCGAAATACAACAACATCGCCGTGCAACGAAATATTGTGGAGGTTTATAGGATTAAAATTACAATAAAAAACAAAGTACGCAGTTACTTCCCACCTTAACCATTACGTGTTTTAAGTGAGGAGAGACTGCACTTGGAGTGATCAATTCTGTGTCAAAAAGCCTTTTTCAGAAGGTGTGGAGAAACTTGTATCGTGTCTTAAATGTGATTTTAAATGAGATGTGATTTTTTTTTGGAAAGTAAACATACAAACTTTCATTACAGTTAGAGAGAATTAAACAAGTAAATACAAAACCGAGTAATTCTTTAAATGGGAAAACAAGTGAGAACAACTGAGGCCGGGTGTACAGTTGTTTGTGTGTTGATTTACTTCTCTCGTGGATTTTTTCACCAAAGAGCTATCAACAAGAAAAAAAAAATCAGGTGGATTTTTCCCTGTGAGAGAAGTTCTTGGGCGAAATACACAGAGTTTTACCTCCGGGCCCTCACCCCTCCCCAAATGCAGGGTTTTTCTGGCAAGAGAACCACGCGTGATTTGCAGAGCACCCGCAAATCGCTCCCGGTGACTATTCCCTCCTTGCCCGAGTCCGCTTAATTTGTGAATAAGTTTCAGGGCCCCTTTTCACAGAACCCAGTTGAGCAGGTAATTTGTTGTTAGTGTTTGTTTAAATGTTGTGAACCATGCACTCAAAAATAGGAAAACTATACACAAAAGAGGCAAACATGGGAACACAACTGGAAATTACTGAGTTATAAAAACGTCAAAGAAGAGCAATTTGCAAAGAGGAATCAGTAATTGTCTCCTACATTAACGGAAATGATTTGCCAAGCCCAATACTTTTGTTCTCCCCAGGATGGACGGGCGCTTCGCCATGGACCTCAATGAACTGGATAAGGACCTTTTTATCAGGCTCTTAGCCCAGCGGGGCGCTCGGGACCCAGTGCTGGATCCTGCCTTGCAAACCCGCAGTCCTGGAGTGGGTTTTCATGGAGAATTGAGTGCATTTATTGTAGTCTACCTGGATGAGAAGGAGACATATGCCTCTGAGCCTCAACTCTGAGGGCATCTCCCAAGGATTCAAGGAAAGCAGCCTCAGCTGTCAGTAGGAGCTCCGAGTGAAAAGCACAGATTGATGGGATGGTCTCCAGCAGGCCTGGGAATGACACACTGTGGCCCTGCTTGTGCCATCATATGGTGATGAGCTGTGGTCAGTCTGAGGTGTCTGGAAGAGCCACACTTCCCCCCAACACCGGGAGGCTTAAGCAAGTTCATACCCTGCTGTTTAGCTCTATCATCACCCCCAAAGTGGTGATTTCATGAAATGAATTCTCTTCAGTCTGGTATCTCATTCTGTTAAGACCCCATTTCCCTGCCGGAACAAGGGGAGAAATATTTTGCCTCGGGTTCAGCCAGGCAGAAATGAAGCTTGCACAGACCAACTGCGGCTCCGTGGGGTTTTATTTTGTTGCTTATCTTATTCTGCCTTATTTAGGACACCCCAAACTGTGGAACTGATGTGCAAAGCTCAAATTCAGAGCTTCAAATTCCTCATGCCTGAACCTGCTTCTCTATCTTCAGGGGTTTTTTTCCTAAAAGATCTTTTCTTGCATTCATATGGTCAAAAAAATAATCAAAATGACTGCCCAAAGCTAGAGGCCGACACGGTGGGATGACTGCAGGTGCCACAGCTGTAACCTGCTGTATTTATGTGTTTAACCAGCATATGCTCAGAGCTGGTTTCTAACCGTTCACATTTAGATCTGCAGGGCTCTGCCCAGGCCCTTGCTTGTATTTTGAGAGGGGGTATTTTTGCACAGACTGACTCAGTAAATGTATCTTGTGTTAGGGCTGCCAGAAAGGTTTTACCTCAGATTTGCTCACTATCCAGGGAAGCATAAAAGTAACATCCACAGTATAACACTGGTCTGTGGAAAAAAGCCCTTTATGAGTTTCAAAGCATTATGCTTGCTTAAAAACACAGCTATTGGTGTAACATTGCTGGTGAGAGCTACAATAAAACCTGCACACTGCACTGAAACCAGGACTTTATGGAAGGTTCTGCTTGTGATTTCATTGCTGAAGATGTACCAACCACACATAATGAACAAGCAGCAGGATATAACACAGCTCCAAACACATTATTTTAATGAAAGAATGAGCATTTATCTTTGCAATTAAAAAAGTAAAATAAACTTCCAAATTTCAGAAAATGAAATTTTCTAATTAACGGATTAGGGTCTAGTATGCTAACCAATTAAATATCTTAATATTCTGTTAATATCAGGTGGAAATTCCTTTCTTCCCTCTACCGTTTACCTCACAGTGGATAATTTTTTTAAACTTAGAAGCAAAAGGAATATTTTGCAGTTATCCTACAAAGGATTTTTTTGTTAATCTGATTTCTTGTATCCCATGAACAGTATTAGGCAACAAGATAATATGGATTTTCCTCTCTGAGACCTATAAGATAGGATTAAAGAACTGCTCAGGGCCTGATCCTGTCCTGCATTTTTCAGACTGTTATGCCTGGTACTGAGGAGCCAAGAGGCCAGTGAGCCCCCATAGAGCAAATTCCAGCTCAGAGTGTCTGAGAAACAGCCACTTTGCAGGCCTCCCCATGGCGAGCATCGCTCAGCCGCTCCGCCAAGCAGGGTGCCAGAACCCAAACTTCACCTGGAAACACCAATATTATTCAGCGCTCTGCTTAGAAGAAAAGTGACATTAATTTGCTTTGATATGCGCTGTTCTTTTGCTTAGGGAATTCATGGAAATCTGGATTTTGACATCCTTCGCAGACGCTGCCCTTTGCCTTCAAGCCTTTCAACAGTGCCAGCGGGATGGTCTGAAGAAAACCCTAGCACACAAACAGGCTTGCTATTCATATCCTACGGAGGAAATACAGAATTGGGCTGGCAATTTTCAAATTTGGCTTTTGATATTTAGCAAAGTCAACCTTAGGCAGGATCACAAACATGTTAGGCCAGGATTAGGTGTTAGTGGGACTAGCTGAGGCAGAAGGAAAGCTGACCTCGGCTGCTGTGCAGATGCTTTAAGAAGAAGGAACCCCAGGCGGAATGGATATGGAGATTAAGTTTGCCTGACATTTCCCATTTTTAGGCACCGCTGTGACCCAATGCTTGGAACTTTGGTCTGAATCTTACTTGACACAAAGGGAAAGGAATATTTTTGGCAAGGAAAAGAGAATGTGTTGGATATTGTTATAAAGGGTGAGGATTACTGCAAATGATTGCTGCAACAAAGTAACTACATCTTCTGGGCAGATCCTGCAGTTGTGATATAGCTTCCAGAAATAGTTCAGAAATTACAACAACAATAATTGTAAGCATAATAATAATTTACAAAATAGTTACAAAAGTATCACTACCAGCCCTACTAGAAGCCCTGTGTTTGCACCTGACTGGCAGCAGTCAGGAGCTGTCACACACTGAAAAACATTCAACAGGTAAGACAAGAAAATGTGCAAAAAATTTCTGAAGAATAAAGTAATTCTTTTTTACACCCCAATGTAATTGTAGGTCAAAGTTTTGTAAGGAAGCAAAGAGTGCAAAGGGATTTAGATCCCATTTATATGCAATGTCTGTCTTAACTCCTTTAGATAACTTTGAAAATTGCGCTGTAATCCTTGGAGCAATATCTCGATCGGCCAAATACATCAATAAGCAAAGGACCCTAATTTGAGGAAATATTTCCAGTTCTATATCAATTTGCTATTGATGTATGAAGACAGGATTTAATCCTTCCCTGTGTGTTTTATTTTTAGTTTCAGGTGGTTACTGAGTGTGTAATGCACTTAAATGCGCTGACCGTGTTAGGTACTTTCAGCACTCTTCTGTTTCTGTGCAAATACAACCAAATGCAGTTTTCTAGATGAATTGAAACCTTTTTGTAAAAGAAAATTTCATTATGCCTTGCTGTTTTTTTATAAGTGGAGGGAAAAAAAATAGAATATATGTGAGCATGTGAATGAGTAGAAAAGGAGCATCTGTGCTCTGCAGATTGTTTGCTCAGTAGGATTTTATTTACACAGAGTTGTTTAAATTTGAACTTGTAATTTGCACTCACTGATTGGCATAACTGATAAATCCACTTATTTTGCCCCTTTTCTATTTCTTTTCATATCTTTTTAGAAAGTCAGTAGTTTCTTTTTTCACTAGATTTTTAAAGATTCCTTCTTTGGTCTACCAGTTTGCCCTGTAGTCACAGCAACTGAATCCAGCTGACAAAAGGAATTTCAATAACATTGAGAGATTTTTAGGAGTTTTGCAACTATTGCCATAATCCTCTCTCACAACCAGAAGCATCTACTGATGAATCAGAACATACGATACCTCCTACCTTGTCTCCTGGTCAGGAGTAAATATGCACATACTGCTGCCCTTCGGTTTGAGTCTGGCCATCTGCAGTGACAAAGCTGTGTCTGCAAGGTGCCTGTGTAGGCTGCCCTAGGTCTATGAGGCAATTTATGACTTCCCTTTGCATGAAACTCTGACATTTTAATCTGTAGAAGGTCGGCACATGATGATTATTAGGTAGTAGAAATAAACTGGGATGTGCTAAATGTTTTCTCTCATAACAACATGAGACTTCTGTTTGTTTTTAAATAAATAATATATATGTGAAATGTGGCTCCTGAACATATTTTCAGAGGTATTTCTGCTTTATTGTTAAGCACATTCTTAATTTTATTGTCTAAAAATTTTCCTTTCCACTGATAATTTGCAGTCCTAAAGACTTCAGCTGAGACTGTAAGGAGTTCTTCCTGAGTTAGTACCATCCTCACTGATATAGCCTCAAAACTAAAAAGTGCAACTCTAAGCTGGGTTACTCAACTTTCCTGTACAACACCTCCAGCTATGCCTTCATCTCACCCAGTGCTGGGGTGAGCACGCTTTGTAATCTGCTGCTTGTAAACTATTTCCAGTATTTCCAAGGTACTTTCTGAAGTATACTTGTATTAAGCTCAGAAAGTATGCCTGAGTTTCTGAAATAAGGGGACCAGTAGGTTCTGGTTCTCTAATCTGTCCTCATATGGGAGTCATTTTGGATGTGCCTTGAACTTTCATGTATGTTCTTTAATAAATCTTTTCTGAGGCAAGGTAGTATTCAAGGAGTATGTATGCACCATGGGTTTATTAAATGGCATCATTCTGTATATTGGTTCTTCTTCCTTCCTAGCAGTCTATTTTTCTTCTTGACTACAGCAGGACACTGAAAATGTCCTTTTAAAGATTTATGCAAAGTGGCTTATGGTTCCTTTGCAGATGGTGATAGTGGGATGAGAGTCCAGTGCTGTGTACATGTACATGTAGATACTCCTTTATTTATGCATGTGTATATACATATAGACTTTCATTATTGGTTTTGTGTGTGGCTTTTTATTCTCCAGTTTTGAATTTGCTGTCTTTCGTCCATTTTGTATCAAAAGATAGTTCTGAAAGCTTTCATAAATGGTTTTAATTCTGACTGCTCAAGACAATTTTGTATCTTTAAAAAACACTACTCACCTTCTTTCCAGACCATTCACAAATATGTTGAACATCTGGATGCCTGCAGGATTTCATTAGCAATTACCTTCCACCATTTATCACTACTTTTTGTTACAACTCTTTTGAGCAGTTATTAATCCACAGAAGGATCTTCCCTCTTATCCCATTAAATCCTATCTACATTTACACGATTCTGATAACTGACCTCATCAAAAGCTTTTTAGAAATCTAAGAACATTACATCAAGTATGCAACCTTTATCCACAGGCATATTTTCTGCTTTGAAGAACTTTATTGCACTAGGAGACATAACTTCTCTCTATGAAAGCCATTTCAACTCTATTTCTACCAATGCTTGAGACAGAAGTCAGACATGCTAGTCTCTGCCTCTCCAGACATGCAACAGAGCCTTTAAAAACCCAGTGTCACATGAACCTCTCTCTCTTCCTCTGATCATGAGGCTGATTTTAATAACTTATTTAGGAGTTTCAAATCTACATTTGTTGGGGACTTCTTGGGGAACACTGTCTGTCCTGGAGATTGTTCACAATTTATTTTATTGACCCATTCTGTAATTTCCTCTGGTACTGAGAAGAACTTACAGCTTATGATTAGGAATCCATATGCAAGTGAAGAAATGTGGTTTGAATTTCCTCAAAAAGTTGAAGGAATGGGATGTGGATCTCTTTCTTCCAGCATGGGAGCCTTAATCCCTGTTAATTACTGGTGTGTGTGCACTATATCTTGTGTTCTGCTGATTCATACAAATCAAACCCTTTTTGAAGTGAACAGATCTGTAATTTTATTTAAGAGGCACTATGGCCCAGCTTGTACAAACCAGCCAGACGGTGGATCCCGCTGGGACCTCATGGAGTGACATGCCTGCCTGCTGCACAATTCCCATTTTGCTCTCTACTTTTGTCAGTCCAATGCAGATGGACAACTTCTACATTTTGCAAGTGTGCAAATGGTTGCTGGCCACTGAAGGTGACATTGTCAAATGTATTATTTCACTCTTGATCTTAATGTACATGTAAGAGTGTCTCTTTACATGTATGCTTTAAAGAGCTTAATCTAAGAGGCAGCTTGTAACAACAGCTTTCATGGCCTCTTGCTACCACTGTTCCCTAGTTTTACTAACCATGATCAGCATGACGATCTGATAAGACAGTATTATATTTTGTAATGTAGAATCAGGACATATTTGCTGTAAAGAATATTAATATCAAAAGATTGTGACCCAGGTTTTCAAAAGCAGCCAGCATCACTTATTGTCACCTACATTTTACTTGGTTCCTCAGGAACTAAAATATTATTTCTCTCATAACAACCTTTGCAGATTTGTCCTCTGCCCTCCAAGCCTGAATGACTGACCTTTTCCCATGAAGCACTGAAGCGGGGAAAATTACTTCATGTCATCCAACTCATGAAGTTCCCAATAGCCCATGTAGGCAGAGTTTTTCAGGGCATTATGACTTAACACAGGGAAAGGTGACATCAGGGGATGAGGTGAGGATGCTGAGAGAGGGAAGAAAAGTTCTATGACTAGTAGCAGGACTTTTACTGTCATCACAATAAATCCCACTCAGAGGAAATACAAGCTCCATAACTGCAGATGTACGTGTCTTAATCCCAAAACAGAAGGGAGGGAGTCTAGCTGGTACTTCACACATGTGGTGAAGTCTCAACCATTGCTATAAAACATGGGGAGTCTCAAAGTGTCAGCACTTCACAGCTTCCTTTCTGAGCAGAATGAGTCGGGGTTGGGTCACATGCTGGGTGGATTTACCTTGCACTGAATTGATCAATGATGTACAGAGATAGGAGAGGTCCAAAGCAAGAGCAAAAGAGCAAGGGACTGAAGAGCTGAGGAGAAGAATGGAAAAGACAAGGTGATATTTTTGCCAAGGAAAATAAAATAGTAGTCCTTGAAAAGATTGACTCAGATTAAGATTGCAGCGTAATACAGGGCAGTGTGCTGTGGAGAGAGACAGGAAAATGCCCACGTGACTGCAGAACTCCCTGAACTGGTGCTGCACTGCCCACTGTGGTGTAACATGTGTGCAGACAGGTAGCCGTGTAGAAAACCATGTAGCTATTTGGGAAAATGGTGTATTGATGGCTCTCCTTAGATCAGTAGGGCTTTCATTCCAAGAAGCACAAAAACATAGAAACCCATGTGTAAAGACAGATCTTTGTTCATCTCCTGTTCTAAACCAGAGGCAGAGTTTCTATAATGTTTTGTCATGAGTAATATTCTGGAGAACTAAAGGATTTGGATGCTACTCGTATAAAGTCCCTTCTGCTTGACATAGATGGCTTAATTTCAATTTGACACACTGTAAAATACAGATCATGATAGAATACTGGAAATGCCACCTCAAATTTTACAATAATTAGTGAAAATCTGATTTCTAACTGTAAGCAAACTGCTGAAACTACTGCTCACATACTTCTGTTAGCATCGATCTGTTTGTGTGCCATGGAGGAAGGTAGAAGATATTTTTCTGCATGATTCTAGAAAGGAAGAAATGTAGAACCAGTTCAGTCCTCAGCTCCTCTACAGGTAATGGAGAAGTAAGCTGGAAAAACAAAAAAAATGAGAGAGAAAGGAAAAAGACAGAAATACACAAAGACATGAACAAAAATTAATATGGGTAACTGTACAACCTGATTTTAAAGTGGTGACCCACCAAAAAAGTCAGGAACACCACTGCATGATCTGTAGGTTTTTAGACTAGGGCAGAAAACATTGATTTAGCCTAAAGAATGTTTAAGGCAGAAGGCACAAAGTTCCTGAAAAGACAACATATCTGTTCCTCTCCAAATCTTGCCCTAAAAGTCTTAACATTTAGTATTTTTTTTTTTTAATCTTGACCTTGCTGCATTCCAGGGACTCTTAGTGATGGATTAAGGGCATATTTAGCTGTGACCAATCTGTTATAGCTAAACCCCTGAGTCATCTGCAGTCTCCTGACTAGTGTGAATTGATGCTAGCCAAATGTCTCTCTCTGTAACTTGTATTTGCTCCACACTAGGTTTGTTGCTTATACTTCAAGAAAGAGGATTTGTTTTTCCTGTGAGCATCTTATTTTCCTAAACATTTTCAGAATGTCTATTGTCTAAAACTACTGGAAGAAAACCAGTGAGATTGTTTTCCTCTCTCCCTCTCTTTCTCTTTTTTTTCTTTTTAACAGTTTTTGCAATGGGGATTTTATTTCCAACTCATTTAATTTGGTTTACCTGTTGAAACACCAATTTAATCCGCTTTGCTTCCACCATTCTCCTAAGAAGAAGTACACTATAGTTTTGATGAGCTAGAAATCTCCTACAAATTTGCGGAGGATTTATGGATTTATGGTCATATAATTAATAATGTGAAGAAAGAAATTGCATGCTGGGTTAGTTTCCTAATCCCAAGGTGTTTTTCTCCCACACAGATCCAGGTACTTTGAGAGCTTGGGAGGAAACCAGCAGGGTTCCCCTGAGTGTCATTGCTCTGATGTAGGTGCATTATTTCTCTGGAAACAGAAACTGGATTCCTGACCAGTCAGTGTGTGTCTGTGGAAAAAAAACCCCTTCAATATCTTCAATTTCCATTTATAAACACTGAAGACCATTAAATTTTCCTTATAAAACCAGACTTCCACAAATTTTAGCACAGTGCTGGTGACCAGCATTACTTTCAGCAAAGCTTAGGAAAGCAGCAGCACTGGGATCAGGCTCAGTATTTTTTGTCAAATGGCATGAAACACACTGTACTCTGTGCCTTAATACAGGTGAAATAAAACAGAGGTTAGCATTTATTAAAAATCAAATGCAACTAATTGTCCAGTCCTTACGGGGATGAAAACGTGTGTTTTCACATTGTTCTGTAAATAACTGTTGCCATTGCAACTCCAAAACGCTGCTACCACTCTAAAAAGAGAAATCAAAACTCTCTTTTTGTCAATGGATGATTTACCCTCAATTTAAAGAATTTTTGAATTAACAGATAATGTACTGCCTATGTATGTATGTCTGTACTTGCCTGTCCTAGATGACGGTTGTGACACATAAATAAAAACCTCGGTGGAATCAACCTGGGAATATTCCCTGTGTTTAACACTAGCTAACAGGTGAAGGAATAAAAACCCATTAAAGAAGACTTGCTCTTTACTTTTACTCTTGTATTTGCATTTGTCTTACTGAAAAATTGCCAGTTGATAAAATAATAAAAATTCGTATAGGACGCTCATGTGTGTTCCTGATTTCATCATGGTTTCCCCCTAATCTCTCACATCCAAGTCTTGAGGATGAAAAGTATCAGAAATGCTTGTATTCCCGGATTGCAGACGGTCTGCAATAGTTGTGGGGGTTTATAGGGTAGCCGAACCCCATTCCCCTTTCCTGGAACGCCAATGACATCTAGCGGCGAGCTCAAGTCCCTCAGACTGCTATAAAACACATTATAAAAAAAGATTGGGAGGGGGTGGAGCGGGGAAGGAGGGAATTTGTATATATTTGTTTCCACCAAATACTTGTTGGCAACCCTTCCAAGACTAAGGAAGGCTTTCTCAGTATTTTCTCATCCCAACCTGGCCACATCTCATCCCAGCTTCCCAAAACTGCAGTTCCCATGTGAAATTTCACAGAGTGTGCTGCAATTTTAGGCAGAAAATATCAAAGACGCTCATTACCTGTGAAGCTGAAACAGTACCTGTAGAGTTTAGGACAGTGCAGTTCTCTCGTTCACAACCAAGTGGTACAAACTCCTGATGATCAAACTTTGTGTTTCTGAGGAACAACTCTGTCCCTACAAAGACAAGGGAAGAATGTATTGAGGACTGTCACCTCTCAGCTAAAACCATACATTTCTCACCAAGGAGCTTTCCAAATCTTTTATAAGACCTGCAAGGGGAGGAAGGCAGGGAAAAGAGTAAAGGAAGGAGGAACAGAGCAGCTAACTGTAGGAGAGATGTCTGCTCCACTTAGAATTATCCTCCTGACACTGCCAAGCACCTCTTCTGCCTCTGACAGTGCTTGGCAGTGACTCAAGGCTGATGCTGTGATAAGCACATATTGAAGGGCCCTATCAGGTCCAGTGGCTTGCTCTAAAACCCTTTGTCCTTTTACTGTGAATAAATGGTAGAAGCAGAGTCCATGTAATTGATCTTTGCTGTTCCATCTGAACATCTTTCTACCTCCTTTTTAAGTGGCACCGTGGAAATAATGTCCTTACCCCTCCTTCTGGATGTCCTGGCCATTAAAGCAGAAGCAGTGCCTGGGACCAGGACACGTGGGGAGCCCTGGCAGCAGTGCAAGGCTGACCCACACCCCAGGCTCCAAGAGGTTGCACTCTGGACCCAGCCTTGCCAGGGGCTTGTCTTGCTTGTTGCCCTGCATCTGCCCCGTCCAAGGTCCACCCATGTCATGGAGCTTGGAAATAATGCCCTTTATTGGGCATCCCCCTCGAGGGAGCTGCTCTCTTGCCCCGTTTTTGCCACAGCCATAGTACATAAGACAGGAGTCATTGATAAAAATATGAGAGGGAGGAAAATAAAGTGGGTAACCCTTTCAAGGTACAAACTATACTGGCTCAAAATTTGCTGATTATGTTCTCTTGGGAAACACTGCTTAGACTGAAAGTGAATAATTTACATTCCATTTTGACCTAAAAATAAAGAACCTATATCTTATATAGTTTTTATATATAATATAATATAATAATATATATTATAATTTATAAATGTTGCAGCACTAAAGGGGAAAGATATTCCATTTTTTAAAAAAATTACAACATGTTATACAAGGTAGACTTTAAAATTTTCCATTGGGGTGAAAGAAATTTTTCAGTATATCAAATTTTTCCATGAAATTAGGAGACCTTAGTTTCACCTGGATTTTGCTGAAACTAAAAGGGATTTGAACAGCTATTTTGGATTGCTTAATTTTGTTATTATAAGTAGCAGCTCTGTTGAATAGCCAGAATGTATTCCTCGAGACCAAGCTGAGAGCACCAGATGAGATTCAAAACAGTTTTCTTCTATAACACCTTCTAGAGCACATACATCTAGAAAAGAAAAAGGAGACATGATCTAAATACAGATTTAACAGAGCTCTTTGAAGAGATTATAGAACTGCTGTTTGATTTTAAACCCTGGAAGACTGATAGGACAATTTTATGTGCCCAGCCCAGCAATGATCACTAACCTAATTGATGACCAAAGGAGAACAACAGCTCTTGAGCTTTACTGGTTCAGGTACTAGCCCTAATAAATCATGTTAAAGTAAAACAGTGGAGCATTAAGATCATCCATCGCCATTAGCTCATGTACAACTTGCAAACTGCTGAAATGGAATTGCTCTGAGCCTTCCCAACATGACTTAAATGTTCAGAGCAAGTTCCTCTTATTATGTGCCCCTAGATAAGGAGTAAACAGGGAATTTCAAACTGGAAAGTGCTGCTGCTTCCAAACAATCAGCATCAACATCTCTCCACAGCAGTTAAATATGCAGCAGTGGAGTTCTCTGGGGTCTCTGGCCAGGAACAAGTTGTGCTCCAGGTCTTCTGCAAGATTGCCTGTAAGTTAGATTTATACATTTTGTATTTGTCCACCTCCCGTTCCTAGCTCTTCAAAATGCATTTGTTGGCAGCAAATAATCAAAGTATGAAGATAATATTTTTAAATTTCTCAAAAAATTTATGAGTAGTAAATTATATTCTTTTTAGACAAGAGATAAAAAAGGGGGGGAAGGATCAGACAAAACGAGCCCTGGGCAAAAGAGAAATTAGAGTTGAAATAATCTAGTTCAGTTCTGTACAACTGTATCTCATCACTGTATTTAAAGAGGGGTCATGCAGAGCAGGCTGGACAGGAGTAAACACTCTGGTGGTTGGTACAGTAACCTCTGTTAGCATTAGTGAAACACACTACACTTGGAAGCCACTTCTGGAGGATGACTAATCTATTGAGAAAGAGAATTTAGGGTTATAGATTAATTTCAGTTTTGCATATGATCAATTTTAAATTTTTATTGGGATTTTTTTCTCATTACTTTTCCTTTCAGCCACAGATCCAGAGAATGGGCTATTCCCTTTTTCTCCTTCAATAGGCTTTTCTGTATTTGTCTCTATGTGTGTCTCAGTTCTCGTCTAATTTCTCTTTCCTTCAGGCTTTCTAATCTCAGTTCCTGTCCTGGTTTTTCTGGGATTCCTCCAGTCTTTCTGAGTCAGTTTTCATGTGAGTAAATTCTTACCGTACTCACCAAGTCTGTTTTCAAATAGGTTCCATTCAGCACAGAAACTCAAAAGAGTATTCCAGCATGGAGCAGAGAAGAACACTCCCTATATTTCAGGCTAGAATATTTATACACCTTGATGTGTTGATACAGCAAGTTGTTGTTAAATCAGCTTTGCCCTGTGTGGCAACATCATCCCACACATACTTTTCCATACAGTCTTACCAACCAATTCCCATCTCTCTCTGCTTTGCTGGGGTCATACCGAGTTCTAATCCTGGTCTCCAATGTTATTAAAAACTGCAGGTTTAGTGCCATCTGCAATAGACAGGTTTGTTGAGCCAAATAGGAGACAAGTTGTATGTACCTCTTACGTTTTACACTTAGCTGCTGAGAGCTACTCAAATATTTTTCCTGACAAGTTTCATATCCACCCACAGAAGTTCTATCAAGGCAAAAGTTTCCTTTGCTTTTTTTTAGGAAAACATCTTGCAGTCCTCCCACTGAAGTTCACTACAGTCAGAAGATATCACATCTACTGCCTTTTTATCCATAAGTCTTGCTGTTCTACCATTAAAGCAAAGCAAATTGAATTACTAAGCAATTTTTTTGGAAATAATTGCTTATACAGAGTACATTATGACTCAAATGGAGGGAGGTAAGGAACATTTAGGAGGCCATACTCAAAGCTCTTGGTGCAGTAGCCAACACTTGAAATCACATAAAAATAACAGCAGATACATTAAGTATATTGCACAGTGGCAATTCCCACATCACACCTCCCTACACTTGCTAACCTGGATGACAAGAAGATGGACATTTATTTCTATCTGTATTCCTTGCCTGAGCTCCAGCTCCAGAGTTCAGCTAGTGCACTTTCTGGTTATTTGTACTATACTTACACTTTGCTGAGTATTGACCCTTAATAAGAGTTCATTTTCAAGAAGAGCTTCAGAGCTCATTCTGACTCAGCTCAATTAACTTATGGATGGAGACTATAAGGACCCTAATCCATCAGGCAGACAGTCGCCCATTAGAATTGCAAAAAGTGCTGGGAGTCTTCTGCAGTGGCTGCAGCAACATGATGGGGCAAGTTCAGCCTACTTTGCAGAAATGAAACAGCAGAAAATGGTTTAAGTTAGCAGAACCCTTTAAAATTTTATTGTTGAATATATGGAACACTGTAATTCATATTTATATACATAAGCACAAGAAGCTGACAAAAAAAATTTCATCCTTCTCGTTGCTTTTACTTGTGTTTAAAATCTTTGTGACTAACTGAAGTGTTAAGTACTGGTTTTACATAGAAATGTTGAGAATTTGATCAAAGGGAATCACAGAATCATAGAATCATTTAGGCTGGAAAAGACCTTTAAAATAATTGAGTCCTATCATTAAATTATACAACCTTACAATACAACTGAAATTAAAATCCAGTGTGCACCTAACAACAGAAGTAACAATAGGTGATTAAGAAGGTGTCCTGGCTTCAGCTGGGATGGATTTAAGCTTCTTCCTAGTAGCACATACAGTGCTGTGTTTTTGATTCTGTATAAAAATAATACTATTATTATCATTATAGGTTTTTACTTGATTTCAATTATTAAACTGTATCTCAACCTACAAATTTTACCTTTTTCTGATTCTCCTCCCTATCTCACTGAGGTTGTGGAATGAGCAAGTGGCTATGTGGTACTTAGTTGCTGTGTGGAGTTAAATTATAACAGAAGGAGAAGAAAAGTGGTAAGAGGTGAGTTTTCCTATACTCAACTAGACGACACTTTTAGAACAGCAGATGGCTCCAAACACATTTAGTTTAGCATGACAACGAAGTTATTATCCACATGAAAAATAAAAATCCAGAATCTGAAAACCAAAATTTCTTCTCTCTATACTGCCATAAGCACCTTCAAAGGGGGCCAAGGAAGGACCAACTGCTTTTAAACTGAGAAGGTAACACAAAGAAACTGGCTATTCCAAGGAAAAGTAAATTAATAAGCTACAGTAATGGACAAATACAAGAGAACTGTGCTCAGCTCTGGAGACTCCAGGATTAGAAGGACATGGACCTGTTGGAGGCTGTCCAGAGGAGGGACACAAAATGCTCAGGGGGCCTGAAGAATCTCTCCTATGAAGACAGGCTGGGGTTGCTCAGCCTAGAGAAGAAAAGACTCTGGGGAGAACACACAGCAGACTTTCATTATCTAAAGGGCCTACACAGAGGTGGGGGTGGGACTTTTGACAAGAGCATGAAATGGCAAGACATGGAGAATGGCTGTAAATTGAAAGAGGGGAGGTTTAGGTTATATTCTAGGAAGATATTCTTTATTGCGAAGGCAACGAGGCACTGGCGCAGGTTGCCCAGAGCAGCCCTGAATGCCCCATCCCTGGACAAGTGTCAAGGCCAGGTTGGAGGGGCTTGGAGCATCCTGGTCTACTGGAAGGTGTCCCTGCCCATGGCAGGGGGTTCAAACTAAACGATCTCTACCATTCCTTCCAACATAATCCGTTCTAGGATTCTATGAATAGAGTGATAGCAAAGCAATCTCTGATTAGGAGTCTGATAGTGACTCTCTGGTACCACGCATTGCCACACCCAGAGCAGCACAGGGCCAGTAGCACCCACGGGCCAATTTCTAAGAAGTAGTGACCATAGACCAGAAGAATAATTTTCTGCAGCTAAGCAAAGACCTTCGGTGTCCAGCACAGTCACATCCAGACACCCATGGAATGTCCTTGCATGGAACTGCACACTGCTTGTGGAACACAGAGAATGAAGAGCTGAAGGAGTTGTGCACAGGAATGTTTTGCATAGTGCATTTGCTGGAAATCCTCTGGGTTATTGTTTCTTTAAGCAGCACTGATCAGTGCTGGATCCAGGCACGTGAACTTGACCTCAGACAAATCACAGTTTTCAGTGTTTCTTCTGACTGAAAACATATATGGCCTTAGTAAGCAGACAGAGCATTAGGTAAAACACTGGTTTTAGACTTCTTTAGTTTTTCTTTTGTGTGTGTAAACTAGTTCGAAATATGCTAAACCCCAGTAATTTCTAGTCTTTTCCTCTCTGCAGTATTACTGGCTTGTGAGTGGGAAAGATTTCACTGACACCTACCTAAAGACATTCAGTGAAGAAAGCAATTAAGTTGGTGACAGGATTTTTTTTTAAAGGAATCAAATTAATTTCTTCTGAGCAATTAAAAAGGTAAGTTTGATCTGCCCAGATAGGAGCACTTCCATTTAATTAAGGATCAGCTCTATTGACTTTAAAATTTCTGTAGTCCAAGAGATTTTTAAGGATTATGCATAAAGTCCAGGGAGAAAATTGAACAGTAGGCCAGAAAAGTCAGTATTTTTAGGTTTACATGAGTCGCTCTACAAATGATCCTTTGCTTTTTCCTTAAGGAGAAAGCAAAATATACAACCCTGTTGATAGCAAAAGCACAAACTTTGCTACTACATATTTTCTACTCAAGCACGGTTTGATAAACCATTCTACAGGGTATTTGATAAGGGGTTATTGAGTGTTAAAAGCTGTACAATATTTGGATTTCCACATTCTGCATTTGAACCCTATCTCCAAGAAGATAAGCTGTAGATAAGCACCTGAAGACTAAATGCCTAACCCCATGCTATTGCTATCAAACTGGCAATAACTGCCACCCCTGAAATCCTGTTTTAAGGGAGGTACAAATATAAGCGCAGAGTAATTTCTTAAAAAGAATTTTTCCACCTTGGCATTGAAACTAGTATCAGCTTTCATCATTCAGACCTGCTCAGATTCTGCTCAAGAACTGACTTGTGCCAAAGGAAAACTTGGGAATCTCCATGAGAATGCAGCACCTGTTGCTCTACCCCTACACATCCCTTTTGCCAGAGATGCAGCACCAAACAAAAGCCACAGTCCCACCAAGACCAAAGGTTTCAACGAGTTAACTATGAAATGGCAGCAAAACCTTTGGCTTAAGGTATGAACAACTGTGGGTGGATGTTTAAGGAAGCTCTTCCTGGATTTCAGGACTTGTTATGTAAATATAGTTCGTTAACCACTACTCTTTTTCAGTATCTCACACATGCTGCAGTCTCAGTAATGCCTCTGTGTTTCCCACCAGGAACTACATAAATACCAAACCTGTCTGTTAAATGCAGTTCTCTCTAATTGTTCGGCTCTCTACCATGCCAGGATATATTCTTGCTCTGACAGAGGCTTTAACTAGAAGATATTTTTTACCAAACAATAGTTTGCAATTCCATATTGTAAACAACTAGGCCTGTTTATCTTTCAAGACAGATTGGTGACACTCACAGAAAGGGTAGGAAAGCAAGTCTCTGCCTTGACAGCTCCAAAGTTGTTGGAGGTTTCTTGCTTGTGCTTTTTGAGACTTCAGCAGGAGGTTTTCTGGCTCCCAGAGGCAGAATTACATAATTAAGTGTTACATATTTAATTAATTTTTTAGAAGCTTTATGTTGCATGATTTTGCTTGCCAGCTCATGAAAAGCAGAGTGCAGGGGCAAGGGCATCCACTCAGGCTTTTCAATATGACAAAAATGCAGTGTGAGTTCAAAAAAATACAATTTATCACCCATATTGCACAAGTCCCTGTATGAACAGCAATTTGTTACATGAAATATTGCAGACATAATCAATGACATTATACATAATTTCAAATGCATTCACCCATTTTATTTTCTATAAAGAGAAAGTAACAAATAACAGATTATGCACAGCACCAGTTTTTTTTTTCCACAATAAACATAGCTGTATCATCTTTAGTCAGTATTTCTGAAATAAAAAAGCCCTTACATAATTTCAAGGGGTTGCATTATAAAGGTTCAGAGCTTCAGAAATAAATATCCAAACATCTATACCGGTCCCTAGCAAAGCTCTTGAAGACTGAAACAGTTGTTTCATTTGTCACATTTAATACAACTGGTCAACAGAGGGCAGCAAATTCCTTGCAAAATCCAGGAGGGACATAGATTTAAGAAGTGAGCTTAAACAAAGTATAGTGACGATTATATTTCTTAGATTCAAAAAGCTAATAAACGTGATGTACAAAGTGTCCACTGTTAACTCAGCAAGTTTTTCAGTATTCTGTTGCATCAGCTGATGAAATATAAAAGCTCCAAGTCAACAGAGCACTTCCCAACATCCTAAATTTCTGCTTAATAAAGTTTCAGCTTGATTAAGTGTCTGGTTTGCTTCAAGATTCATGAAACTGGAACAAAGGATGGGAGGAGATTTTGGAATTTATGTTCAGCTTTGAGAAATATTATTCTTTTTGAAGGGTTTTTGGACTCTAATGAGAAACTTCCCCCTGCCCAGTGCCCAGACTTCCCAGCCTCCACACTCCATGTCCAGCTCAGCCTCAGCCAGTTGTTTAAATGGCAATTTCTCTGCCACTGACTATACCTGAGGCCTCTGAGGTCTTATGTTGGGCAGGAGGAAACATTTTACCCAGGAGTTCCATAAAAAACCATAATAACAAAAACTTGGTTTCAAGTGGAGTTCCTGGGGTTGGATTCTCAGTACTCGATGCAGTGCAAATTGAAGATTTCCCTGTAGCTGAAAAATCCCAAATACGGCATCTTTGATGTGTTCTAGGGAAGAAGTTTCTGATGCTTCTCTGGCTTCTGATTCTTTTGATGATTCTCTGACTCAGTAAAAATGATAACTGTTGGATTTGCTTTTTTTTTTCTTTTCTTCTATCCAACTACTTGCCTACTTAAATGAAAATTGGAGAAGATTAAAACTTTTGAGTCCTTTAGCACTCAGAAAAAATCTGCTGAAATTAGACAGCATGTTTGACCAAAACATCCTGAGTCCATTTTCTAGGGGCTGGAAGACAGAAAGAACACATTGAGGAAGGTGTAAACTTCATTTTCTTTTTTAAAAAAGGCTTTAAAGACTTTTACAGAATAAGAATAATTTTTTCATGGAGAAGCAAGTTCATATTTAAAAGGTATTAAACTTCTGTAGTTGGAGGTTTCAGGAACATAACAAATATCCTTGGAAAACTGCTTTTCTGTTTCTTACTGCCTGAGATAGCAGAAATAGTTTGAGGAAAAAAAACCTAACAAGATCCTCCCAATGAGGTAAGTTTAACTCTCTATTGAATTGTATTTATTGGGACAACATTGCATTAATAATTCGATATTTATCTACTGCCCCTTTTTTCCTCTGCCACTTGATAAAAATGAAGTTTTATTTCACCACAGCTCAGGAAAAGTATTACCTGCTAGTGTAACAAGTTTGAATTTGCCCATCAGAACAGAAGAAACTGCACAGTACAGAAAGACTTAAGAGACTGAAGAGACTGATTTGATACTGAAAGGGATATAAGTAAAAATATATATAAGTACAAAAATAACAGTGGAGACTATACTGTACATTTTAAAACAAGAAAAATTTATACAAGGAAAGTTCTCTGCTCAATTATTTATAATCCACCCTTTCTCTCACCAAACCATTAGGTATCTGTAAGATAGGCAGTGAAGGAGCTGATTTTGGATTTATTTTGGCACCTTAATATACTGAAAAGTCTATCCTTGAAGGTGTGCGCTTACTCATTCCTATTGCTTAAGCTTTTATCTTTCCTTTAATTTTTTTTTTTATGACAGTGACACAGAAATAAAAATCAGAACATTGAAAATAGCAGACCCATATGTATTTGAAAAGCAGCTTAGGGGAAATAGAAAAAGCAACAAATCTAAATACTTCTATCTACTGCAGAGGACTTTTTTTCTTCCTTCATTAGGCATTTTAATGACTTGTATTTATCTCTTCAGTTATATTTCCCTGGTAGACATCTGAGAAAGGCTCACATCACTTACATAGAAGGATTTTTATTTTCTTCTCATTGTCCTGCACAAAACCCAAATTATTGCTCAATTTTGTCCCAGCTGATACCACTAACACACCATAGAGTGTTGATCTGATTTACCAACTGTTTAACAGCAGCTTTAACAATCCGTTGCAAACTCCAGTGATGTTGAAAATGCTGAAGACAATCTGACAGGATATCCCCAAGGAAATACATTGCACAGCTTGGCTTATTATTCTCTATTCAACCCATGACAGGCATAGAAGATGGTTTTATTCTTACTTTATTCTAAAAGAAAGTTTATAAAATAGATTCCAAACTCACCCCTCTCTAAGAATTTTGCTATATTGCTTGAAACAAGAGAAAGGAAAACAAGGCAAAGATTTTTTTTAACAGGCTGTATTCCTGCCTATTCCTATTTCTGTACTAATGAAGGAGATGGCTACATCCTTCAGCAGGCCCAGAGATCCCTCTTTACTTTTTTTTAGCCTAATTAACATGCAAAGGAACAATGTAAATTCAAAAAATGGACAGCAAATGGACAAAATGGACAGCAATCCATAAAGGTGTTCCTGGCAATATAACATAGGAACAACAGGAGACGTAGCTGGAAATCAAGTTTTTAAACAGTGACTAGGCATAGAAAACAAATTGAATGAAACTTTAACAGGCAAATGCCCCAAGAACACACTAATGCACAGAGAAAGGAGGAAGCCAGCATTCGGGAGGTAGAGTAGGTGAGTGTGTTTGGGTGAGGCTGGACAGCAACAGGCTCTCAGCTTTGCCACCCAGCTCTCTGAAGGACACGTTTTTAGCAATTACATAACACCCAAATCAAGTAGAGGTAACAGCTGCTAGTGATGGCTCCTTACCAAGGAGAAGCAAAGATCAGAGATCTGTTGAAAGGCAAAGCATTTAATTAATGCTACAAACAACAGATACACAAAGCAATTCCTCTAGCTCTAGGGCTGCTGAAGTAGAAGTATTTAAAATCTAAACATGAGAGCTTTCCAGGAAAAGGTCCTTCTTAGCTGAAAACTGGGAGAGTCAGGCCCCAGGAGGTGATGGAAAGTCCTCATTGGACCAGCAGAAACAACCAAGTGCAGCAGCACCTAGCAAAAGCCAGTCCCTTAAAATAAAGGAAGATAAGCACAAAGTGTTCTCTCTTTAGTGGAAAAGCACAAGTGCATAACTGTCTAAACAAGCTTGTGTTTTACTTTAGCTTTATTAAGGTTAGGACAATGTATAAAGCAATTATTCTATTAGGGAATTTGATCTGAGGTTCCTGATTTATTTGGATTAAAGGCATATAAAAAAGCTGGAAGTCTTTCTAATGAGGTTTTGGTACCTTAACTTACAACAGACATGGCTTTTATCAGAGTATCTGTAAAAATTGTACTTTAATTTTTCTCATTATTTTAGGAGAAAACTTGGATTCCCATATTGTGAGTTTCTGAGATGAGTAAACTCAGTCTCAAGAGTGTTTTATCCATTTGAAGTGTTTTGCATTTAAAATGGATAGTCTGATACAGGGATTGTCGAGTCTGTTGGCTTCTGATGTGGGAGACAAGCTGGTAAATTATTAAGGTACCTGTGCTTGGTACTTGGTTTTTTCTATTTAACCTTTTAGTACCTAGAAGCATTCAGTTATTGCGGAGCATGTGGGAGATGGCACCACTGAAAGAAGTAAGTAAAAATAATGAACCAAAGGTATTACATCAGGAGTTTTGAGTATGCTTTAAGAAATACCTTTATTTTTTTCCTTGAATATTAAAGTTTGAGTTTCAGCATATGTCAACTATTTCATGTTTTTAATCATATCTCTCAACCACTTAAATGATCATTCTCTAGGGAGCCAAAGTTTTAGAAGAGAAACTTAAAAATTATATCAAATGTATTCAGCATAAAATCTGCTAACCTGATTATCTCTTTTGACTGTGATGACTCACATCTCACTTGACAGAGGGCTTAGTGCTTTGAGTTCTGGCTGCTGAGGCAGTTCCCACATGATTCCTGATGCCTCTGCCCCATCTAAGGAATTGTGTGTTAAATGTGTATCAGTCTGCGTTAGTGATAAAGGCAGAATAAATGCTTTTCTTTTCTCTATTATTGAGTGTGGGTAAAGGCCTGCTTGGATTATGGTGATGCTAGGGAGCAAACTCTGTTCCCTTCTCTGGGCTTGCTCCAGCGGCTCAAGGTCTTTCTTGTGTGAGTGAGGGGCCCAGAACTGGACACAGCACTCGAGGTGTGACCTCAGCAGTGCCCAGTACAGGAGGACAATCACTGCCCTGGTCCTGCTGGTCACACAATTTCTGACACAAACCAAGATGTGTATTTTGAAGCACCTCTCTCACTTCCCTTTAAATCTGTTTATGGATTTGCATGGCTTTCTTTTTGTAATGTAGTCTGTTATAGTTGAAGGTTGTTGCTTTCCTTTATTTACGTTTGCAAGGATAAAGAACAAGAAGTTAAATTCACAGTAACAGAATGTACTTAAATTTTCCAATTCTTCTTTCTTTGTGGTAACAAACGTAAAGCAAATGATTAGTTACACTCTTCTGTAGTTTAGTTGAGACCTTATGTTCAGTGTTGAAGTACTTTGTCTTAATTTAGACCTTGAACATATAAGCACTTGAGCATGTATCTAAAATTACTCACATGAGTAAAGCTATTGACTTCAAAGTTATTGACTACCATATGAATCAAGTTCAGCTTTGTAAGACTAAAGGTCTAGAGACATTATTTCTTGTTTATACAAAAAAAAAATCAACCAAGGCTAAGCAAGCTGAGGCTTTTGTACCATTAGCAGATTTTTCTTACAGATAAAGACCTCTAATGAAAATTGTTTTCAGTATTGTTATTCTGGAGATGTTAGGAACAGACAAGTGAAGACAGTATCACCTTCCAGAGATCTGGCTCATGGTACTCAAATTATTTTATACAGTATGATGGATTTTTTTAGTCTGTTTCTAAAGTTTCTTCTCTGCAGGCCTGGTGTAGTAAAGATTGATCCAAGCACAGTTAAAACAAGTAGAAAAGACTTTTTCTCTCCTTCTTTTCTTTCTTTCTTTTTTTTTTTTTGTGCAATGACTGTGTCTTCTAGGAATACACTGTGGTTCTCAGAACCTCTGCAGAAGCAGTAAATAACTGGATTTCTTCTGAGTAGACTAAAGAACACAGAGTCATGTCCGACACGACTGACTTGGTGCTGCTGAAAGCTGCCTCAATATGGGACTTCAGTGCTGCCTACAACTATGTGTCACAAGCCCTGGGTAAAAAACCCTTAATTCCATCTATAAAAAGCCTGCCTTTTAAAGAGTAAATCCCAGCAATATGTGCTGAAAGCTATCTGAACTATTCAGCTCTGTGTGACTAACAGATTCCATTGCTACCAAGATCCACTGCCAAGATGACAGAGATGTCTGTTGTGAGATTTTCTTCATGAGACAACAGTAAACTATAAAAAAATTCAAACCAACCCCCCCCCTCCGAAACAACAAAGCTAACAAAGAAAAATACCCCGGCCCTAAATCCCCAAAACCTTGCATGGCCCCCACAACCAACCAAAATAAGACCACACTAAACAAAGAACACCCACAACTACCATGCCTTTCTGGGTGAAAAACTCTTTATTTAAAGAAAGGGCTGGTTTTTTTCTCCTCATTATGAAAAAGATCAAGACATGATTTGACTCAAGAAACTGGAGGAGGTGGGAAGTGTCTAGTGGTGCCTCATGGGAGCAACATCCCTGTAATTCTTCAGCTTTTGCCAAGGACTCAAGAGTTCAAGAGAGTGACACTTGTGTGTGCTTAGCACTGTTTGCCTTTTCTCTTTGTGTTATTTTTAGAAAGGATATGGAACTGAGTGGTCCCATCTGACCATGTGAAAAAGAGACTGTTTGGGGGGATTACCTCCCCAGTTTGCAGATGTCTTAGTGTCCTTTGTGAGGCACTCTGCCATGAAGAAGTGCTACTGCAGATGGGCCCCCTGCTGCAACAGGCAGAGCTCTGACACGGGGATGATGCTGTTCCTTTCCCACCTGCTGTCTCCTGGAATCCAATGTCTGCTACAGCTGGTCTGGAGCTGCACATGGGATCATGGAGAAGGGAGACATTGTGGTTTGCTCTGCCAATGTGCACTACAGGAGGAATGTAAAACAGTTAATGAATGGCTCGTAGGTAAGGTTTGGCACCCCACTGCTCTCAGCCTGTCCAGCAGTGACAGATGTTGTTCTGTGCTGTTTCTGGTGAATATAAATGAAGCTGTTGAACCACAGGTTGGTGCAGCTTCCAAAAAGTTTGGTGGCCTACTTGAATCTTGGGGGAAGCTCTAATGTTTGCTCCTGATAGTGGTTGATACCTTGCAAGTTGCTCCTCTCTGCGTCAGTCCTAATCCAACCCTTTTGACTCCTTAAAGGAATTATTCTAAATATTCTGGTATCTTTCTCCCTTAGTCCTGCTCAAACAGGTGCATTGCATGAAAGCCATACGCCTTGTACAAGCAGAAGGACTGTCAATAACTCTTCTAGGACCTGCAAGAAGCTCTGTGGATGTCATTGTTCTGAATCATGCTTTTTCCTTTGAGCCTCCTAGCGACTGTGCATGAATTTTTTACTTCAAGGTAAGACTTCTGCTAGAGGCCATGCAAAGTATGATAGATTCCCTGCTTAGGGAAGACACAAAAGTAATTTCAGAGGTTAGCTGTGTGTTCCAGCACAGAAGTATTGAGATGATAGTGCTGATGACTGTAACAACCTAATTCAAAATTCCATTACCATTAATATTATTTACAATCATTATGTTACTTGCTTTTAACAGGGTCAAAGCCTTGTGGAAGGAGAAGTGGTATCTGAAAGAATCCAGAATGAAGAATACTGGCTAATATAAAATAAATACAGTCAGGCTCAGTGGTTATTTTGTTGTAAGCAAAGAGCTTGAAATAGGCAATCAGAGATGTAAATTAGCAGCAGTTGATATAATATGTTACTTTGGGCTAAAATACAGCCCCAAATAAAAAGTCACTTGACTAATTTAAGGAACATAAGGTGCTCTATATTTCCCCCAGGTTTATTTACTGCTTACTTTCTAGAAAAGCTGTTTTTCACTTTACTGAATCTTTTGTAGAATAACATCATTGTCTTGATTTTCTTGTGAATATTGCTGGTGGTATTGTTGCTGTGTGGTCTCTGGTACTCAGAACTTCCATTGTGTAGCAAACCTAGAAGTGGAAACAAAGGATGAGTTCTTTAGCTCATCCAGTTACCTTTGGATAATTAAAAAAAGGGGATGTGGGGCTTCACCATCCAAGCTGGGATCTCTGGAAAACTATTTTCAGTGGCTAACTTGGTCCACAAGATACTATATTTTTCAGCAACAATCTCACTTCTAGACTTTATTACAACATTGCGGCCAGGATTTATTAATCTGGATCAAACAGTTTTAAATAAGTCTGATGTCTATACCCAGAGGGAAAGTCCTACAGCCCTCAGCTCCCAGTTCTTCCCAGTTTCAATGAAGCAAGGAAGATGCTGAGATCCAGAGGAATAAGGAGGTATATCAGAGAGCTATAAGGATTTCTGAGACCATTTGTGTGCAGCAAGCTAGGTTGCACTTGTATGAATGTGAGGCAGCAGGTGGACCTGAAAAGGGCTGTTTTATCATGGTTTGAGGACTAACTCAAACTGGAACTACAGCTGGAATCTCTGTACACCTTGGATTTTGTGTAAGCAAGTCTCCTGTATGCTCAGAGCATGGCTCCTTTGTGAAGTTTTTCTTCTCTGTTCCAAGTATCACCCTGTGACCAGGTTAAGAAACCTTTAGTGCAGAGCCCCGTGGCTGAATTTACACTTGTGATAAGATGTGCTCTCATTGGAGACAATGTAGGCTTATATCCAGGGAGTTTTCTCCAAGGGAAGAATAGAAAAGGCAAATGACTAACTGCATAAATTACAAAGAACAGTGCAAACAATTCTTGGGGAGAAGAGCTTGATCTGTTGCATAGGCTTGTACTTGGAACACATTAGCTATTTTCTAAGAATCCATCTAACAAGAGTAATAAAGAAACACAGCATGTGATATCTGTGTAAAATCAACCCTGAGAAAGTATAATTGGCCTCCTGTTGTAGTTAGCTGGGGGTGGAACTGTTCCTGTTGGGCAGCTTCTCTTGGCTGTTGCCCAGTTCCAGCAGTATTGACCAGCACAGCCAGCTCCGAGCAGTTGCCTCCAGCCCGTGGAGAGGAAGAGGGAGCAAAGGCTTTCTGACTGACTGGAAGAATAAAACAGTGTGTGTGAAATTACTCTGTAAAAGATAATGAAATTCTTCCTGCTAAGATATGGGAAGTTCACGGTCTAATTCTCTTGCCTTCTTGGGGTTAGTGATGCAGTATAATCACTGTCCTTCAATCGAGGAATCAAAGTATGTATTGACTTGCCCAAGCACAAAGAGGCACTCTTGTGGGAAGAAATGAACTCAGGTCTTCTGCCCACAAGACATCTACCCTTCTCTCCTGTCTTGTCTTGCCTGCCTGAACCATTTCAGGGACCTTCACAGAAAGCAAGGAAAGGCACTGTGATCAATTAGAGGTTTTATTTATTTTCTGGTTTTCTTCCCTGATTCATTTGATGAATCTCTGATAGAAGACTAAAGCTCCAAGGGCATCTTCCTAATGGACTGGACTGAGTTTTGTGACCCCTTACCTTCGTCAGAAATGAGAGGGTGTGTGGGAAGAAAATCCATGTGAACCAATGTGTTTAGAGGTGTTCTGCAGCTGGTCTGAAACTATTCTTCTCTGATCCCATTTCCTTGCTCCTTTAACCCCATTTCCTTCTTTAACCCCCCAGCTGTGTGAATAGTTCTGATCTCCACCTCAGACCTGCAGGCAGATTGCAGGTCAAATAACATTGTGAATAATAGGTAACCAGAAAAAAAATCCATTTAATGCATGAACATACTTGATAACAGTGTAATTTCTTCTGTGAAAAGACTTGTAGTTGAGATCAATGGTATAATGACTTTAGCTTACTTGTGTGTGGGTAAGTGATGTCACCTGGCTTCCTTTCCAGAAGAGGAGCCCTTCCTGGTGATTATCTTGGTTTAGTTGCTCTGTGTGCCTGAAGCCCTCACCTAGTGCCAGGAATCAATATGGGAGGATTTTGGGGTTTTTAATACCTGGGCCTTGCCCCTTCCCGCAAATTTAATGTGAGGGAAGAAACCAAAGAAAAAAGTTGTGATAGGAATTGTCTGAGGTGATAGAATAACAGGATGACTTCTGAGTCCTGTATTCTCAGCTTTTGGTCTTTTCTAAATTGAATTTTCTGAAAGCATATAAATAACCACACAGGCATTCTCCTTCAACATTTTAATGTAAAGATGATTCTTTGTGATTATCGTTGCCCTGTGACTGTAAAGTTGTTGTGCTATTACTTGCTGTTAAGAAGACAGTGCACTAGTTTTTAACTTGTGTATGACAAGAGAGTAGAAGCTTTATGGGTACTAACTAAAACAGAATTGGAGGGCATATGGAATAACACATAGGTGAAAGGAGATGGGAGGGAAGAGTTTTTGAACAAAAATCTATCGAACAAAAACAAATGAAGCTCTTTGCAGTAATGATTGCATCTGTTCAGGGACACAAAACCTTTCACTCTTATGAGAAGTCAGGTGCATGGTAGTCCTCCAAGTTTATTAAAGTATGCAGAGAGAAGCTGGGGAGATGAGTCCTGTCAGCAAAGGGAGTAAATCACCTGAAACCACTTCAGTTAATGGGAGAAGAACACACTTTACCATAAGTAAAGTGAAGAGGTGATTTAAAAAGCAAAATATTACACCTAAAAGTAAAATTCAGTGAGGCAGCTCTGCCTGGTTCCTCGTGCTGCCTTCTTGCTTTCTGGGAAGACTCATTCCAGAGTGTGGAAGATTGGAGAATGATCATGAAGAGAGCTAGCCACCACCAGAAGGTGGAAGCCATGCTACAGAAGTCAACTGTGAGAGAAGTGTTCCAACAAGAAATACAGTGCAGTGACTCTGATGCCTTAAATGGCTACCTAGAAACAGAGACTAGACAGGAATAAAGGAGGGATTTATTTGAAAGGCCTTCAGATGTACACTCTGGGCTCCAGAGGGTCCTGCCTCAGTGGATCCCAAAATGGACAATGACAGGTCACGAGTTCTTCCCACTTTGATATCAGCATCAATTCCCCAACCAGAACCCAGCCAATGATGGAATTTCCCCAAGCTTGCCCCCCTCTCCCCAAGATGAAGGCTTACAGTTCTTGAGCCTAGGACGGTCTGGGTGTCCTTGGAGAGCGAGCTGGAGAGGCTTTGTTATGTCTGTGTGAGCATGAGAGAACAGCACTTAACAAGCTACAGGAAACTTCAGTTACATTAGGCAGCACAGCACAGAATTTGGAAAATATGAAAGTTAAAAGCTAAGGCATCAACTCTAAGAAATCCATCTGAGCTGCACTCCCACTTATCTTGGCATGGGCTTGTAGAGATGTTTAGGTATCGTGTGTCAATTAAAATGTGAAAATGCATGTGGAAATGATGAGTATGTAATGAGAACTTGGATATTTGGTATTGGTTCATTTCTAATGAGCAAATAGTGACTGTAAAGCTGCTGCTTTTTCCAATAGCACTTCCTAAGAATGTACATTATTTCAAAAGAGGGCCTGTCATGTACTCCAGTATGGCTCATTTTTGTGGCTTTATTTTGTCTTTTCTTTCATGTTTTCCTGTAGCTGGGGAGATAAAGGAACTTTTCTGAAAAAAAATAAAGAAAAAAGTAGGCTTTGTTCTTGTAGGATAATGACTTTCTTAAATGTATTAGTTAAATTTTAAACAAATGTTGTTAAAAAGGAGTGGAGTTTTTTGTTTTCAGCTTTTTAGTTGATTGGTAGTTTGGGTTTTTTCTACCATATTTTCTTTGTATCACTGGTCCTTGTGCTTGAATCACCATCAAAGGACTTCAGGATTCTTCCTTATTCTAATACTGTTCTGTAACTTTGTTTTCCTTCTCTGACACGAACTTCTGAGAACGTAGAAAAGTTCTTGGGGTAAACACTGTGTGCCAGAACCTTTTGTAGTACACCTGGAGTGATGGGCAGGAAGATAAGGAGATGGCTGCATACTGCTTGTATTTGATTTTATGCCTGTAGAAATGCTAATCACAACTCTTGCCTTTCATCTGGTAGTAAGCTGACTCAGTCTCATCCAGGATTTTCTGCATGATGGTCTTCCCCTACCCCATGGCATTAGTAATGCAGCAGGGGCATATACTTCCTTCCTAAAACTCTTCTTTTTCTGTATAAAATGGTGGTTTTGTTTGTTTGCTTGCTTGGTTGGTTTTTTTTTGTTTTTCCCTGTGGTTTTCCACTCACAGATTGCAAACTGGAATAACTTGGCTTTAACACCACTGTCAGGAATTAATTGCTGCTTATGAACATTCTTGGCGGCATTTTTGACCAGGTGTACTTGTAAGAGTTCACCTCTTTTGTCTCTGAGGAAGATGAAAACCAATGACAAAAAGTCTGTCTCTAGAAAGGATGGTAGGAATGTCTGAAACTAAATAAAGTGTTGCAAACTGTAGATGTTCATCTCAGTTTATCTGACTTGTTGCAGGACCTCATTCCCACAGGATGCAGTAGAGGCCAGGAGTTTACTCAGAGCGTGAAAGGAAATTGGTCCAGTTAATGGCAAAGAAATCCACAAAGGTATGATAAATGTATGAAAATATCTGAGCTGTGAACTTACTGAGATGAAAGCAGAAGGAAACTGGGAGTTCTGGGGAAATGCACTTCCCTTGCCCTTCCCTATGCATTCAACAGTGGCTTCAGGTGAAGGGGAGCATATTTAGAACAATGGACCCTTGATCTGACTAAGTAAAGTGCTCAGTATTCAAATAACAGGTAAATTAGTCCAAGTACAGTCTCTACTAACAAACAGTGTTCCTTTCTCTTGAGATTCCTCTTTTAAAACACAATATAACCAGCTAGAATATCTTAAGCTTTGGTGGCAGTAGCTGTGTTTGTTTCTCTTGAAAATAGTGCAGAACAATGAGATCTGACTCCTATTTCTTCTCAAAACCAGGTTGTACCCTTAAAATTGCCCTTCCTGTTCCCTGAAGGAGTGCTCTCTGAAGGGAGAAGGGGAGGTAGCAGCCAGTGGATTGCTTTTACAAAGAGATGCTGCTAGGATGTTCAGCACCGCAATTCGGGTACAGGTGGAAGCAGCTTCAAATGTTTTCAGGCAATGCCAAAGGAATACCAAGACTTACTCATATTTAGATTAATCAGCCTAGGATTTAGTTGCTAAATTGCCATTTGGCTTTAGCTAACAGAGGAATAATATGGGGCCAACAGAGGAAGCCGCAGTTGAAAAGAAGGTTTCTTTTATTAAACTCAGGATACACTGAGACAAGTTGCTTTAAATGCATCATTCCCGGAAATAGAACAGTGTTAACGTTTATATTTTAAGTGTGTTAAAATTGTATGCTTCAGTGAATTTAATATATTACAAGGATAAACAGCACTTGGATCATCCAATAATAGGATTTTTTAAAATTTTGTTTTCAGTTTTTGCTGGGGTTTCTTTTTCATTAAATAGCTAAACTTTAGAGTATAGGTAACAAACTGCTATAGGTGAGTAGTAAAATAACCTTTAATGTAAAATACATATTTGTGTGCCTAAAGGGGAAAAGGCTCTAACATTTTCAAGGGCTCTTATAAGCAGAATAGAATATGTTTAATTCAATAGGTTGATCTGACTCTCAACCCCAATGATAAACTCCTAAACATCACTGGGAACTCAAGGGGCTTAAATAGAAGGGTTACCCCTGAACTTTTTACCCCAAAACTATTTAACTAAAGTTTTACTTGCTGTACAAGTCCTCAAGGAGTCAACAAAATCACTGAATAAAGATGGAAATAATACTTCTGGGCTTAGCACAGTAGAAATAAACATAATATGAACTTCTGCATCTCTCTTGAGTTCCTAACTTTCTTGGAATAAATCACTGAGGTGTTCTGGCACAGGCTGCAGGATGTATACCTATGGGGCAATGGAAAAAAGAGAAGAAATTGTGAAAGAGAACTGGACAGTATGAAAAATACAACAGTAGGAATGTTCCTATAAATTTTCTTGATGTCTGAATAAAAAGTGAGAATAAGATACTTCTTGTGAAAGGCAAGACTGCTCTACAAAACTAGTTAAACTTCTTTCTGCTTGGTAACTTATTACAGTACAGCCCAAGAGGCTTTGAAAGAAGAGGATGAATGTGTAGGGGAATTTACAACCTTTCACAAAAAAAAAAAAAAAAAAAGAAAGTAATAAAGTATTCCTTTTTTCCCCTGCAATTCAGTTTAAGAATGCCACTTAAACCACAGATGAGAAAGTCTGATCCCTTTTTTTTCCAGTTTATCTGGGAAAAAAAAAAAAAACCAGCCTCAAATTAGAGGGCTAATGTATATGCCAGAATGGTGTACTTGGTATCTTGCTAAAATTAAGTCTTTTTTTGTTTTACTTTTGTAAATAGATAATAACTTTATGTCAAAAGGCATCTCCAAGTATTCAATTGGCTGGAAGATGGATGGAGGCAGAGGGGGAAGAGATGTAGTCCTCTAAATGCTATTTTCCATAATGGTTTATACAGTTCCAAAGACTGTTTGGAATTTTTACAGAAATTAAGTTAACCATAGATTTCCTGACAGGTTTCCATTGTTGTGTTGTTGTGATTTCTTAAATAGTTTGAGCTCATTCATCAGAAGGGGAGATGTAAATATGAAGATGTGGGTTTTAATGAGACCTGTAAGACAATGAAATTGTTAGTAATTCTGCTTTTCATATATTTGTTTACATGCTGTGCTGTTTTGTCCCAAAACTAAATTCCATCAGATCAAAAGGCAGATTTCCTTGGTTTGCAGGATTTTTCTTTCATTAGTTTTAGTGTGTTTTAGTATTTATGAAGATGGCAATGCCAGTAGGAACATTAGATTACAAAGGTAATTCTGAAAAGGTCAGCAAGTCTGACATGTAATTTGTCTTGTTCAATTAGGCTTTGTATTGATGTCCTGTCTGTCTAACCAGCGTGGTAATCACTTCAAATAGAAATGATGTGCGGGCAATTATTGTATGTTTTTGTTTGAAAAACAATAACCCTGAACAGTTCCAACGACAAAGCTAATAAATGTTTAAGCTACAGTGTGTGATTCTGTGTTGGTTTTGATCATTAGGTCTTGTAGTCTACTTGATTTAAGAATTTAATAGGCAAAAGAAGTGTCCAGCTGTGGCATCTGTGAATAAGTTAAGAAATACTGTCTGTTTTTTATTACTTATCTGAATTAACACATCCAAAATCAACATGAAATGCATGAGGCATTCTCACTACATCTTCCTTAATCTGGTGCCTGTTGCTATGATTCAGCATCATATTCAAAAGTCAACATATACTGACCTGTATGATTGTCCAAAATGCTTGCTCCGCTTATTTGGTGTCTGATGCTGTTCAGAGGAATATAAAGAGCAGCTGTCTACATTGATTTGCTAGAAGAAATGAAGGAAGGATACATGTCTTAAGTTTAAATAAAATAGGTGTAAACAGCAAATAATTCAGGAGAATTACAATTTAAAATCCAATCTATTGCAATTATCTATCATGGCTTGCCATTATCCAAGGATTTTCTTCATCTGCTTTAACTTTGCTTTACAACAAATCTGAAATTAAATTGGAAATTGTGAGAAAGAGCGGGATGTGATCTGCTGTCACAGCAGCCTGCCTGACCATTTCATGGAATGGTCTTTCTTCATCTTAATGAAAAAGGAAAAATCATTTATAATTTTGCAGTGCAAAAAAATATTGAAGGAATTCAAGTAGATGGGAATAAAACTTATGACAGTATACTCCTTGCTAGTTCTAATGCTACTAAGAAACGTAAGAGATTAGAATTTAGAACAAACAACAGTCCTTAAAAATATTTCAAATCATCCTTAAAACTAGTTAGTGTCTGAACCTCCTTTTACGGACTATTACTTCTGCAATGCCATTGGAAGTTTGTCTTAATCCTCTTTTAACACTCATTTTGGAGTCTTTTCTATTTTAAGTGGCTGAAGTACTAATCTTATTTACCAAGTGACAGAAATTTACACATTTGCTCTTTTTTTTATGTCCATAATAGTGATTCAAATATTTAGGTATTTTAAAACTGCTCTAAGTCTTGTCCTCTTCTACTAAAGCATTTTATTCAAAATTTGTTTACCTCACTCTAGTGTGGCTCTTGAGCAAGCAAGAAGCCTGGCTTCCAGGGGCCTTCT
The DNA here is from genome assembly GCA_013396875.1 of Vireo altiloquus. Taxonomy (NCBI): domain Eukaryota; kingdom Metazoa; phylum Chordata; class Aves; order Passeriformes; family Vireonidae; genus Vireo; species Vireo altiloquus. The sequence goes on from VZRF01007210.1 coordinate 883,183, forward strand.
TTGACCCTGATTGTACAAGAGGTTTTTGGAAGTGTCAGGCAAGAGAAGGAAAAGAATACACTTCTCTTGGAGAAGAGACACTGTTGGTGTCTGAGATCTGAGGGGTGTCCCAGATTGCATAGAGGCTCTTTCCTTGGTTTTCTTAGGAATATTGAAGCCTGAACAGTAATTATTAGACGAGGCTAAAAAGGTGCTTCTTCTCTCGATGGAGACTGGCTGTAGGAAATCACATTTCTTGTATATTGTGTAAGGGACTGAGACAGAGTCTATTCACTTGTACCGTAGGTGGTCCTGAAATACAGGGATGAGCCCCACATCCCTCTGTAGCTGCAGAGGGTGCAGTGCTGCCCAGGAGATTCCAGCTCTGTTCCTGCTGCCCTAAGCTTTGCAACACTGGGTGAAACTTCTTAAACGTTATGGATGCCTCAGCAGCCATTTCCTAAGCAGAAGGGCTGAAAAAGTGTCCCTCTGGAGACAAAATGGCAGATCAAAAGGTAAAGAATGTTCTTTAAAACCTCTGCTATAATTGTCCGTGCTGGCCTTGACTTTAGAAATTGAAGTAAATGGTTGAGGAGGATGAGTGTTCAAATACTGCCAAGATCTACTTGTGAAGTAGAAAGTAGTAGTATTTAATGAACTCAATGGGTCTTGCTGCTCTGCAAGCATGTCAGAACTTTGAGTAGATCAGAAAGGAACCATGAAAATGTTAAATGACTGGGAAAAGTGGCCTTGTGGGGAATACTGGAAAGATGTTTCTGGTTATAACCAGTCTTGGGAGACAATCCAGCAGAACAGTCTTTATGGAGGGAATACATCTGGAGCTAAAGCTTTACTCTAGTAAAGCAAAAATTTAACTAGAACTTGTGCTCTGGAAGCTGATCCAGGGCAAGACTGGTATGTCTAAACAAAAAGAACAGTCTTGTACCCTCCTCTCTCTCCCAAAATGGTTAAGATTATTCCAAAGGCTAAAATAATAAACATTAAAAGCCCCTTTGGAAGAGATAAATGAGTAACTTATTTTAACTCTAGTGTTTGGCTTTTAATGACTCTGGCATTCTGAAGGAGAAAGACTGTAAGGCTTACATTAATAAGAAAATTACAAAAGTAACTAAAATGGATAAGTATCTGAATCATCTTTGTTTCCTACCACACCAGTTTATCATGCTTGGAAAGAAGCCAGTTCTGAAAAACGTATTTGAGGACCTTTTTCATCTATCCACATGTGTTAAGGTGTTTTAGTAGAATGAAGGGGCTACTTCTTTTTGTCTTATAAGGCAAAAGGAATCTCTACCCTTCCTGGGGTTTAATTCTTTTGAATTTTATATTCATGTAGCTTTACTTGCACATCCTGATGGAAAAATTCACATGGTTATAGACATCCTGAGCATGTTAGAAAGGCTTTAGTGAAGCCCAGATTGGTCTATCCATTTGTTCTGCAAAGAGAGATTTAATGCAGATAGACACTGCAGGACATGTATCCACCTGCTGACATCCCCCTCCCTCTTTTTCTGGGACAAGGCTTAGGACAGGAGGCACATCAGACATGATTCTGCATGTGCTGAATGACAGAAATTGGCAGCCCTGCCAGTCCTGACACACATGCAGCAAGGCTAAGGAAAGTTTTTGGGGAGTCTGGCTCTCAAAGCCTGCCACCATGCAGTACAGGCCACATTTCTGGATGGGTGATCCAGAGCAGAGCACTCCATGTGCATTGTACAAAGGCTCTCATGAACAGGGGAAACCTCAGGGGAGTGCTGAAAATCATGGACTCTTAAAAGTAGTTTTTTCCATGAGACTCTACCTTTGCATTTGTGTCAGTGGTCTAATATACTTGGCAGCTTCAAGCTTTTAAATAGGAGCCATTCCAGCTTTATCATTCTTTTTTGTAAGAAAATATCTTGTGTTACTTTGGAAATTATTTCTATTTAGATGATTATACACATGTCCTACCTAAATGCTGCAGCAGTTTAATTAAATTAATAAATCTGTTTTAATGTCCAGAATTACACATGAATTTTCTGTGTCTCAGTGTAAGAGATAAGTCATGGCTTCTGTAATGAAGATTTTTGTGCCAAAAAGGCTAGGTCTGCATCTTAATTGACACCTTACTGCTTGGTGTACTGTCTTGTTGAGCAACAGGTTAGACAATGGCAATACCTGTGCTGTAAAATAACACAAGCCCATGATCCCAGCCATCAGTCACAGTTCACAGAGTCACAGAATGGGTCAGGTTGGAAAGGACCACAGGGGCTCCCTGGTCCAACCTCTCTCCTCAAGCAGGGTCATCCCAGAGCACAGGGCACAGGATTGCTTCCATTTGTAAGCATTATCTCTGGTAACCTCTGGAGCCTGCAACAGCCCAGAATAACTTCCAAATGGAAATCCCTTTCACTGATAGCTTCAAATATGAGCTCAAATATATGCAACCAGCAGCTATGGATGGGTGACAGTGCAACTGAGGCACTACAGCTTTCATGACTCAGGGGCCAGTGCCATTTTCTCTGCCAGTGCCTCCCCACTTGGGATGTGGCTGCTGTGTCTCTTGGAACCAGGATGTACAATGTACAGCTCAGTGATGAACCTTGAGGCATGGGAAGATAGTTGCTGATTTTGCTTATATCTGCAGATTTCTACAAGTCTCTCTTCTACTGAGTTCATGACTATGGGCCCAAAGAACACCTGTGTGCATAACCCTTTTCTGTGAGGCTAAGAACTCTAAAGAGGAAACCATTTTGGATCCCACAATCATCTACCAAAATGTTTGAAAGATGGACCAAGGAGAAAGACAATATTCCATTGGGTTGTCCCTGTCACCAGAAATGACCCTGCCACCTTAGCAAGGCAGCATAATCCTGAGCAGAGCTGTAGGGAAACGTGGTTTCTGTGCTTGCTCTCCATGACTGCAAGAATGCCCAGGGATTAACAGGAGGGAAGTAGTTACTGGCTCCATTTCTGGAACAGCTCCCAGGGAACCACGGAGAAAGTACTGCTCATACTGGCACAGACTACCTTTGTGATGTGACCAGGTCCTGCTCAAAGAGACAGGGGAGATAGAGCAGTTTGGTGAGGGATGTGGGTGTTGGCATCTCCTGAGACAGGAGCACCTTGCCCAGCAGGGCAATGTGGATATACTCGACCAGGTGGGACTGAAGCTCCAGGCTGCTGAAACATAAACTAGGAAGGATGGAATGCCTTATTTTCACTTATGTGACCCCATGCACCTCTGGATGATATCTGTTCAAATAGTACCTACATACGCTTTTGTTCCTGCCTCCCTTGTGGTGATGAAATAGATCTTCAAAGGTCTCTTTTTCAAAGAGAAGTAGTGAAAAGCCGAGCCACAGCCTTTCATTTGGGGAGTTGTAGAGATTGCTCCTGCTGGGATTCTGGCAGGTGGTTTTGTGGGGGTAGTGTGAGTGGAGAGGTGGTAGCAGTTCATGCATGAATAAAGAGGAGGGGATAAGAATGTAGACCCTCATCTACAGCAGTGGACAGCACAACTGATGAAAAAGGAAGAGTTAACAGAACGGACTGTCAGCATGGATATGATTTATTCCATACATACAGCACTGTGGGAAGGCACGGCACAGGCAGAGGAGGGGCTGTGTTTAGGGAGGGAGGGGGTGAATGCTGCTAAGTGCTTGTGAAAGTTTTGATGGAAATATGCATTATCCAAATTGCCACCTCCGGTTCTGGAATTAGAAGAGACAGACAATTGTGCGTGGCCATCTGTGCCCGTGAGGCCAGGCAGCGTGTGTGGGAACTGAGGGCTGAGCCCTGCCGGGGTCCCTCCATCTGGCACGAGGATGCTCATGAGCCATTTGGGTTGCACAGCAGGAAATGGCACTGTGAGCACTGTTGGTATGGATTTCTAGGATGTCCCTCAGTGTCCAACACCTTGTGGTTAACCAGCTGGACACACACTCCACTGGTGGTCATTGCAAACTGGACCTGTAACCAATGGTCAAGGGTGAAAGCAACATTTTGTGTTTTACAGTATACAGAAACGGTTCCCACAAACCACCTCTAATTCCAGGCAGGAAGAGCACATTTTAGGAGCACTGCTGTTGTCCCAAACTAGAAATTAATCTTCCACGGAGCCCCTAACTGAGGGCAGATTGCCTGGCTTCAGCCTGAAGAGTGAGGCAGGACTACACTGGGCTGAATGAAGCATGGATAGTTGTCTGACAAGTGCATGGAGAGAATGCTGGGATAGGGAGATTATCCATGGCAGACAGCAGGATGTTGTCACACCTGGTGCCCAGCACAGATTTACAGCCTGCAAGTGTAGAAAAAGGTGTACTGGAAGGTTTCATACCCTGCTGCCTGCCACTGGGGTTGTGGGGATTAATAAGGGACAAAGCATGTCAGAGTTCTGAGCCAAGGCTGGCTACCAACAATTTGTAACTTGGATGCAACCTTTGTGTTTCAGGAGAGGCTTTCAGCTGATTCAGTGGATATGAATCTGTCTGTGCTATTTGGTCATGGAGCCCAAGGGTCCTTAGCCTTCTTTTTGTCAATATAAACAAATTTGTCTAGGCCTACTTGATGCCTTAAATGGCTACCTAAAAGCAGAGACTAGACAGGAATAAGGGAATAAATGTTGTAAGGCCTTTGAAGGTACACCCTGGGAAGTCCAGAGGCTCCCCTGCCTCAGTGGATCCCAAGATGGACTACGAGTCACAAATTGTTCACACTTTTATAGAGTGGGACCCTGTGTGGGGTCCCATGGTGATGTTCTTTGCCCTGGGTGCTCTCTCTTCTCAATCCCTCATGTCAGGGAAAAAAATGAAGAAACTTCTCTGCTGCTTCAGGTTTGTTTATTATATCTTATCAAAGGTTCAGAAACACAGCCTCTCTGCTGCTTCCAGGTGCACAATGGCTGCAGAGGCTGGTTACAGAGAGTTTATATAGTTTTTATCATCAAATACGAAAGTTCTACATATTCTACTTCGTCTTTGAAACCAGTATCTATCAATTTTATTAATATGTCTCTTCTACACTAGATTCTTTCTACCAATCACTAAATCACAGGAACTTAGGTCAGAGAAGAAAGGAAGAAGAAGGAGAAGGAGAAGAAGGAGAAGAAGGAGAAGAAGAAGAAGGAGAAGCCGACACCCTGAATTCTCCATGTTGTCCCCATATTAATATATAGGGCAAAATCTAAAATTACAAACCCATTTTCTGTGGTACACTAAACAACTATCTCTTCATTTCTCTGATGCTTTCCGCTCACCCAGAAGTGGAGGTAGTTTTTCCCACAGGCTTAGTTCATAGGCTAAGCATTTTTGGGGAGCTTTAAGGATGAAGTTAGTCCCTAAAAGATTAGAGAAAGTTTTTTGGCTTTCCTGGGTTGCAACATTATAGGTTTGGTCCATTTGCATATCAGCATAAATTCACCAATTAAAACTTTAGCTAATGATGTAATTTCCCCAAGCTTGCCCCCCAAGACGCTGGTTTTCACTTTTGGGCCTAGGACCATCTGGGTGAAAGGAGACCAAGCTGGAGAGGCTTTGTTATGTCTGTCTCAGCATAAGAGAACAGCAGCTAATGAGCTACAAGAAACTTCAGAGTTACACTAGGCAGGGCAGGATTTGAAAAAATATAAAAGTTTAAACCTAAGGCATCATTCTGAGCCATATCTCAACTTTTTATCTACTCTTCAGCTGGATCTCTAAGTTTCCATTCTCAGTGCTGTAACTGCATATCTGAGCAAGTGTACAAAACTTGTGGTGTATGAAAGAATAAGAAAAGAGTAGGTAATAAGGAAAGAAAATTTGTGAAATTATTAACTTGTCAGTTTAACATCAATTAAGAGAAAAATTCTGGAATGGAAAAAATCAAACCATCTGTAACATCTTGGAAAAACATCAAAGAGCTGAGTAGCTGCCAGCATGGTCCATTTGTTCAACCCAGTTCCCTTCTGTGACTGAGTAATTGGCCAGTGGATAAAAGAGGCACATTAGATGTCAAATTTTGAGATTAGTAGAGCTTTTGCTACTCCCTTGCATCACACTTTTGCAAATACGCACATAAATTAAATTATGTGGTGAAAAGCCAAATGACTTGAATAATCATGCTCAGAAAATTGATCTGATACCTGACCCAAAAGACATTAAATGAGTTTTCACAGGGTATTTTGAGTGGAATAGGGAGTTGGCCTACTACTTACAATTTTAACTGCTAGTTGGAAGCAAGCAGACTGGTTTTATTGCTAAGTTAGTCCTCCAGCCCTGATGAAGGCTGTAATCAGAAACAAGGATAGGATTTTGAATCACAGAATGATTTGGGTTGGGAGGGCCTTTGAAAACTCATCAAGTCCAAACCTCCTGCAAAAAGCAGTCACATCTTCAACTAAATCAGATTGCTGAAAGCCCCTTCCAACCTGACTTTGAATGTTTGCAGAGATGAGGCACGCGCAGCTTCTCTGGGGACCCTGTTCCTGTGCCTCACCACACTTGACATAAAAAAATTTCTTCCTTATGTCTATTATAGAATCATAAACTATCCTGAGTTGGAAGGCACCCACAAGAATCATAGAAGTTCAGCTCCTGGCGCTGCACAGGACCACACCAAGAGTCACACAATGTGCCTGAGAGCATTGCCCACATGCTTCTTGTCCAGTCCTCTGATCATTTTTGTGGCCCTTCTCTGGACACAGTCCAACAGGTCCATGCCTTTCTTGTGCTGGGTTCCACAGAGATGGATCCAGTACCCTGGGTGGGGTCTCACCAGAGTGGAGCAGAGGGGCAGAATCCCCTTCCTTACCTGTAGTCCACCCCACTTTGGATGCAGCCCAGGACATTTTTGGCTTTCTGAGCTGTGAGTAACATGGCTGGGCCAGGTCCATCTTTTTCAGCCTAAGTCCTGCTCAGTGGGGCTGCCCTCACTTCCTTCTCCTACCAGCTGTGTTGATACCAGGGCCTGCCCTGACACAGGTTGCAGTTTAGAGAGGGAAGTGTGAGGTGTTAAAGTTGACAGCAAATATGTGATGAGTGGTTCTGTAAGCTTCCTGGAAAATGAGATGGGGAATCATGGGACTTAGGATGTTGTATGACTCAGAAGCATGATGCTGGTTTTATCTGGCATGAGAAGGAAGCAAATGTTGTATCAACAAACATTTGTATTGCCAGCAAAATACAGAATGTACTCCCAGTCTGCTCGACATTATTGAGGCCTTAGCTGTAGTCCAGAACTCTTCAGAGGGATATGGACCCCCTAGAGATTTTCTGACAAAGGAAGGCTGGAGCCATCATCTCGTTTAGAACTGGTGCTCTTAAATTAGAGAAGACTGAACGCAACAGGTCTTAAATAAAAGCTGTTGTGAACCTGTTGGTCAACAAGCCTGTAATGCACAGGATGATAACTTTTGCAATGGGTTTGAATCACAGGGAGGAAGGTCCTTGTGTATTTTCATTTCCTTTCTTAAGCTAACTGGGAAGACTGTGTAAAACACTGTGATGTGTTGCTGGAGTAGTCTGGGATACCTTTGCTTTGAAGAGCCCACAGAAGATATTAGGTTTAGTCTGGTGTTTTGTCTGTTTTATGAAGAATTAGTTATCTAACAATTTTCATTGTATCACTTTTAGGTTATATAAGGGTCAAAAGCCTAAAACATTAAGTAAAATTTCTTGTCTAGATATCAGGAGTCTTCCTGTCTGGATTTTAATCTGGGTAAGGAAAGCAAGACCTTCAGCCAGAGAGAAGCAAATGAAATGGGAGAATCCCCAGTTTGGGACCATGCTTGTACTTTAGAAAAAAGGAGAAAGCATTGGAAATTCTAGCATTCCAGCCTGCCTCATGCTTTTTCCCACCTTATATGCTGTCAGAATGGTTCCAGGTCTGACTGAAATATTGTACACTCCCCAACTCTTTGTATAGAGCTGCATCACATATGTTGGGAAGAAGATAAGGAGCACCCGTGCAGAGCAACAGAGCTCTCAGGCCTCGGGGCACCTGAGGAAAACAGGATATATTGGCAATACAAACCTCTTGCAAGCTAGATTTGAAGGTCAGCAGCTCAGATTCCCACTGCAATCCAGCTGCTGTATTCCTTGGCTACTCCCTGACTGGTGGCAGCTCTGATGGCAAGGTACCCAGGGAGAGGAAAACCTCTTCTCTATGGGCTTGGATTCTCAGGAGGTGGTGAATGCTTTGGAGATACTTTCATGTCTTTTGCTGAAAGCACAGGCCTGGTTGGCTATCACCAAGAATTTTAGAGAGACAGGTAATGTGTGCCGTGTCCATCATGCCCTGGAGTGTCATGCAGATTATGTACAATGCACATGTGCAGAATATGCACCGAGTGAGGAATGTTTTTTCCCCACTAGTGTGATAGTGGGATTATAGCCAGCCCACCCAAAATAAGGGTCATACAGCCCTTACCTAAATCTGTGGTATTTGTCTGGGGTAATGTAATCATCCCCATTGCTGATATGGTCTTCCATAAATATCTATACTGGTTTTGAGGATATGGTCTCCCCATGATTTGGTGCAGGAACTTAAAGTTTTGGGGACATTGCAATGAGGAACCTCTTTTTTTCTTCCTGATAGAGGTCTGCTGAAACATGGCCAAGTTACTAGGCATCACACTGCCCCTGCCCTGCCCTGCTCAGAGAAGGCAGAACAGTTTGTGCAGGTCACTGAAGAGCAGAAGCTTTTATAGCCACTGCCTCCAGCTGAGCATATCTCTTCATTCCCATGCAGCTGTCGTGAGCTGGCCTGACTGCAGAGCCCAGGCTGAGACTGTGGGGTACAAACAGGCATATAATTATTAATCTCTGTTAATGCCATCACTTGGCACCAGAACAGAGGAGTGGGTGTAGAGGATTCAGTAGCTTTTACCTAGTGCATAGTTAGAGCTCTTTAAAGCTTGTCTCAGTTAATAACCAGCTAATGACCTTCAGAGGTCAGCGTTTATTAGGAAGAGAGTAGACGAGCAAAGTGTCCCACGGGGACAAACTGCTACACTTCAAAAAGCCTGCCACCTGCCTAAAGATCACCATTTTCCCTCCCTGTCTACTCTCTTTGGGGAGAAGGAGCAGAACCACCCCAGGCAGAAATGCATAGGTAAGAGGACATGGAGTTTAAAAACAGGTTAAACAAAACAAAGAGAGGGGCTTTATGAGAGGAAGAGAGCTACATGGGAGTGTGGTCAAGTAAAATCTGGAGATTTAAGCAGAATTCCCATGACTCTGTTCTCCAGTAAGGGCTTGCAAAGTGCAGGAGCTTTCAAATTCTGTTGTCCTGGCAGGGTGTCTATCAGTTTTAAATGTCAGAATCACAGACCTTCCTGCTAGCTTGTGGTGTGGTGTCACTCCTGCTGCTAATACTTGCCTTTACAGAACATAACCCCATTACTGCCTATTTTTTAGGTCTGTGGTCTGGTCCTTGAGATCACAGCATGATTAAATTCTTGTTGAGAGAAGATATCAGTATGCTACATCATGTCCTATAGTTTGCATGACATAATCTCTAGTTTATGTGCTTTGACCAATTTCTACTCTCTACATGAGCAGTTTAATGTACAGATCTGCAGTGCTAAGTTTACACTAAAAGCCTCCTGAAAAGTCCCAACTTTGCAGATTCAGGGTAAAGATGCTTCTATTAAAAACAGCCAACTTCTGAAGTCTGTAGGAGACATACATGTGTGTGTTGTGGAGTAACCAGTGAGACTGTTTACTGAAACACAAGCCTTTGTTTATTGCCTTAGTGGCATAAGTTAGGTGATGTTTGTACTGAAAAGCTGCACTGAACTTCCACTGGGTGCAAGTACATGAATGTCCGTGGGTTCTCTGTAGGAGGAGGCCTTGGCCCATGCTGTTTTCTGGACCTCTGAAGTTGCTTGTAGACTCTATTACTAGTTTTTATTGAAGTTCAGAAAGTAGGAGGGTGAGTGCCTAAGGTCCTTATGTGCCATAGTTTTGATTTTCTGAAAAGTTCTAGCGTTTTAGTTCTGCAGAGTAATCTATTCTGCCTTTAAAGAGCATGGCTTGTTCTCGTGTGATCCCCTGCTCATTGCAGGGAAGTTGGACTAGGTGACCTTTACAGGTCCCTTCCAACCCAAACTATTCTATGATTACATTATTCCAGTCTAGCACATACCAAACATATCAGGAGCTGAGTGGTTAGAGTTGTGCATTTTGACATGGGACGAGTTCAGATGAATGAAAGGCTGGAAAAACTTCAAAGATACTTTAAAGGACATTCCCTATACATTTCAATTTAAAATTACACTCAATTAATTTAAACATCACTATGCAGCACTGAGACTGGATTCTTTGTTCTTAGGGATTTTTGTTGGGTTTTTTTGTTTGTAACTTTGAAGTGGGAAGCTTTTTGTACCACCATATCTCAGGCACTTACAATTTTATAGATGCTTGTATCTTATCTGTTATACTAAAAATCTTTTACTAGACAGGAAAGCTCAGTTTTGTTCTATTTTTGTCAAAATATTTTTTTTATTGTAGTTGTGGCAGAGAGGAGAATGCTTTAACTCCTGCTATAAACAAACATGTCGTTTCTGGGAGAGACTGAGCAGCTCTTCTAACTGAAATCTTGCTTACAGTGTGGTACTTCAGGTTTCTCTCACTTGATACAAAAAACCCAAGCACAGTTAGGATGAACATCTGGCTGCTCTCCTGTTGTCCTCAGTGATCCATTGTCTTGAAGCTTTCTTCTAGGTAAACAGCTGTATTTAACAGAACAGTGATTTTACACTGCTTTTGCTCTAGATTTGTGTGCCCCTACCTCACAAAGGAAGAAAGTTAATCACAGTAAGTTTTCCTAAAGGTATTTCACTGAATAGTTCAAAATCAACTGAACTTCAATTAATTAAACCTTCATTCATATTGTTACTCTTGTTTTTAAGGTGTTGTAAGATGGATTTGGCATCAGAATTGATTATGAAATTGTATCTAATAGAGAAGAGCTGAGGACTTAATATATCTAGCATGTCTTCACACCAGTACACATTCCACCTATTCCAGGACAGCAGATCTTCAGTGGCAAATGCAATATAGAGGGTTTTTTAACCTAATCCGATGAGGTCAGGGGCTAAGTATCAGAAAATTAGATTTAACTCTTTGCCATGAGGGACCTGCAAAACTCATCTTAGATTTCTCATTTTGCAGCTCAAGGTTTAGTCTGAAAAGTAAGGGATGCTGTCACTGGGGAGAGTGAAGTACTGTCTGCAATGGCATGCTTTTCAAAATCATTAAAGGCATATATTTTTCCTTTGGGTTCTGAAAACATATGCATCACTTGTGTTGCTACCATAGTGTTAGAAAACATAACGTCTTCAACTAAAAAAAAAAAATAAATTTATAGTTAGTTTTGGTTAATTACATTTTGCCTTATAGTCAAAGGGAAGATTTTAGGCTGGTTAGAGATAAGGCCAACTCAGAGATATCTGTGCCCAGTGGAGGTTTATGCAAAGCTGCTCAAGGGGATGTGGAAGCAGGTGGACACGAGAACTTGGTGTTTTCATAGGCTAACTTTGGTTCTCACTGCAGGCTGATGAGGCTTTCCAGTGACTCTGTACAGTGGTGCCACAACCACATAAGTGAAAAGCTTCATGTTTGTTTTGCATTTTTAAGCAAAGTAACAGTGCAAGTCTATCTACACATCAGCAATGAGAAAATAATTAACTGCTGCTCACCTACTAATCAAGCAGCAGTACTTATGTCTCTTTAAGAAGAGTTTTTTAATCTGGAGAGCTTTTCTGTGAGTGACCTCCTCAAGTCAGTGTCTGAGACAAGAACCAAGTGTATGTGCTCTTCCTTGTGAACTGGAAGTCACTTTAAATCTGCCAAAACATTTGCTTAGCTTTCCTTTTAGAGCCAAGCCAGCTGTTCTTCAGGGTCTCTGGAGTATCTGTATGTTCCCTTAAACTTTCTGGCTAGAAAATAGGGACAGTAGCTAGACCATTTCCCATGCTAAAAGTTTAACAACCTTGGGTATTATTACATTGCTCAGAGATATCTTTGGTCGTAGCTCGGTCCCTGCTTCCCCTTACTTGTGTCTTCCTCAGCCCTGTGCCCAGGCGCAGCTCTTGGAGCAATGCTGGCTTGTGTCAGACCCCGACACAGCCCATTGACCCTTTGCTTTTCAGAGGTGGTGCCACTTGAATCACAATCTTCTGTCGTGACCCCCATCTCATCCAGGAAAGAGTGGAAGGGGTTCTGTTATCTGAAATTAATTAGGAGTTAACGAGGCTTGTTTGAAGCCAGCAATGGGAGACACAAAGCAGTGAGTAGTTCTAAGTGATTAGAAGGGTTGTGAAAAGTGCTGTGCTGAGCCATTAATCAGACAAAAACAAGAAAAGAAGTAATACTGATTTAAAGATTGTTTCTCTTCTGTTTTCTAAGTATGAAATTCACAGTCAGGATTAAACTAAGTCATTTTAGAAGTGAGATAGAGTAGTTTTACGAAAGGTTAGAGATATGAAACAAGAGACAGAGGAAATAAGAGGGAAAAATTTTTATTCAGCTTGGTCACTGGCCATGGACTTCATTCCATCTTCTGTTGAAGGATGCATGAACCTGTGCTCCCTGTCTCCTGGAATAACAATTGTTGAGACCAAACCATCTTCTCCCAGGTGAATACACACATTTAGGCTTGTTCTTCTCCTCCTACTCTCAGCACAGTGAGAAATCAGATACCACACCCCTGAGCTGGGGTAGGATGGAGGGTAGTTTCTGCAGGCTCCCATTGCCTGCTCTGTCTGGCATGTCCACCAGCAACAATGCTTGGGGGTTTGAAGACAGAAATTAGTGCAAGTATGTTCAATAATGAGCACAACTGGGCTGTTCAGTAGATTCCAGCATCCTACTGGAGTGGGAACACATAGCCACAAGAGTGTTTTAAGCAACCTTAAGTGTAATACAAGGGATTGGGGTTTTCTCATTTTCACTACAGTGGTTTTTGTTTGTTTGTATTTGGGTTTATTTTTTTTTCCTTTCCCCAGATGTGACAGGTGACTGACTAAAATGAGGTTCCTGAAGTGTTTTCCCTACTCTCTCCCTGCTTCCCCCAAATATGGAGAGTAATTTATGAAAAAAGTTGTTTAAAGAGGAATTTCAGAACTAAAATACTCACCTAGTGTCCAGATACTGGATAAAGGAATTTTCAGTTAGTGATGCTTATTTTTGTCTTTAATCAATGCCTTTTTCAAATGGACAGAATCCTCAGATTAAGTCCTGTGTTCTTCATGTTTCTGAATTCAAAATATTTGTGGGTTTTTTTCCCTTTTTAAGTGCCTAAATTATTTGAAATAATCCCTTCTATAAACATTCGTATCCATACATTGATATGCCTGATCACACAATGAAAGTGGCTAAAAAGTCAGCCAAAGCAAATTTAATTTTCTCTTTTATGAATAAACATACTGAAATATTTGTCCAGTTCAGACTGAGATGTTTTCTTTCCTTGTTTTCATGTGCTTACTTTGATTGGTTCCATTGTTTGTTACATTCCTGCTGTGTTTAGAAGATCCTAACATTTTAATAGTCAAGAAGAAGGGGAGTGAATGATGTTATTGTATGCTTTTATCAGAAAATATAATGTGTATTATTATAGGTTTCCTGTGAATGCAAGTATTCCAACAGGAGCCCTGGACCTGCCAGTCAGGGCTGCCAAGACCTCCCTTTCTCTACAATTTTTTCAATGGTTTTCTTGTACTTGAAGTAATGAATTGAATATAATATTCAAGTAGCGTTAAGTATCATGATTTTATGTAAATAACATTGCATTTTCACTTCTTTTTTTCTTTCTTAATGAAGCCTATTTTTGACTGCTATGCACTAAGCAGGCTCCCTTAGCAAGCCACAGAGTGACAACATGCAAGTCTTTCAAGATAAATGTGAAATGTCGATCAGAAATTATCTGTATGTGGCTTGTTTTTTCCCTCCCTACCACTCTTTATTGCCTTGTATTCAATTTTCACTGCCATGTTTATTTTGGCTGTCTTCATAACCCTGCTGTGACCTCTGTCATCAGGATGGTATATTTTTTCCCTGCCTCATGTATCTCCTCTGTTTACTTCACAGAACTGAACAAGACCAATGTTGATCGGAATGTCTATTCACAGCTATGTTTACTGGCAGTATTTTCCCATGACAAAATTTTGTTTTCTTTTCTCTGGCTTTTAACCAGTTCCTAGTGCATAACAGGACTTAATTTTCTATCCAGTTACCCTGCTTTCCCCTCCTCAATTCTTTTTTTTTAATAGTTCTGTCCAGAATTAACTTTATATATGTGGAAAATTATTTTAGACATTTCAGTAGTGTTTTCCATGAACTTAGGCTTCTAAGGAGGATATCTGGATCCACTGCACCTGAAAAAAGGAAAAATATATCCAGCCTAGGATATTTATAAGCAAACACTGTTGGTCATGCCATGCCACATCACTGTGAGAGGTCTTCTGGAGTTGCCTCCCAGAGTTGAGAGTGAGGAAGACACTTCCCCAAGACCAAGGACATGCTCTTTCTAAAGTGACAAAACTGCTGCAATGAGTTGGGTGGTCTGAATTCCTTCCACTGCCAAGGATGCCTGCCTCTAAACACTCAAGTTAGTCAAGTTAATACTACCAAAAAGTTAGCCTTGTCTCTGAAGCAGGACTTGCTCCATGTGGTAAATCAGCCTCAACTTTTGTAGGACAAGGCAGGGAAGCCCTGAAAGTGTTGATGCAGCAGTTCTCTCTCTTGCTCTTATCTGAGAGGCCTGCAGTGCAGCAGGAGGTTACAGAAGTTTCCTCTGCTTCGGGGCTATCTGCTTAGGGATCTTCTGTAATCCAGATCATTCATCCATGAAAGGGTTGCTCAGAGAAATTCTACTGAGCTGTCTTTTTTGTTTTTATATACAGAGACACATTTTTTAGCAAAACATCAACTTATTAGCAAACATCAACTGTGGCCTTTTATTAAAACATTTAGGGATGGAAGTGATATTCAGACTCTTGCCTGCATTATGCAGAAGTATGCTGGAGCTGCTTCATTTGGTAAAATTGTGGACTTTGTATAGTGAACAGATCTTACAAGGATGTGGCTGTGAATATATCTGATACCTGGGTATTGCAGCAGCTTTCAGGAGAGAGGAATTTAGGCTCAGTGTAAAACCCTGACTGACATGGAAAACAAACTATGTGAGATCTAGGGTCATGCCTCTAGTTTGCCAGGGCTGTGAATGTTTAACCAACAAGGAAAAGTACCTTCCTTGTTTTGTGAACATTTTAAAAGGGCTCGTTGTTATGGTCTGGAGTAAAGGAAGTAAGTATATAAGTCTTTTTTTCCATCTATTCCTTGATAACCCTTATCAAACAGCATTTGACATATGTGGGACTCGGCAAGAGAACTTCAGATGTTGTTGGTTTTCTGCTGCCACTCATGTACCAGGGAAGTGGCACATTGACCCTGAGTGACTGAGGAACCTGCCTATAGCCAAACGCAGCTGCTCACAGACATGTGAAAATGAGACAGCAGCATAAGTGGCCTGTTAGGAGAAAGCACCTGGAAAGTTCAAGGGGTTTTGGAGTTATCTGACCTATGCAACTGGAATACTGGATGCTTGCTTTTTATGAGTGATTTGCTCAGCCCACCTGAAAGGTTTTCTAGGTGATAAACATAACTGAACACCACTTTTCTACAGGTATACTGCAAGTATATGAAGAAATGGTCTATCATAACTGAAATAGTACTGAATTACTACAGCATTCTTTTAGGATAACCCACCCCTGTGGTTTCCATTGATTTATTTTTGATACTTATAATGCATTCAGTTGCAACACATCTCATACAGCTTGCATAATTCAACCATTTAGTAGTAAATTTCATGAAAATTGGAAATACTTGAAACACTTTGTATAATAAAATATTATCAGGTGGTTAATTTAGTGGGGAATAACTGTGAATATAATTTTATTTCCTAAGTGAATATTAATATTTATTGTCTCTTGTAACAAAAGACAAGTCTCTTTTCAATGTCATGGACCCTAACAGAAGACTCTGAAATGTCGGCCCCCAATGAATTTAGCATTATAAGTTCAGCTACTATTTTTTGACAATATGAACTCCAACCCAATATCTCATTCTCCTAGGGGAAAGAAAGAAAGACTTCAACCACAGGAAATTCAATCTTCCCTATACTGAGGAACTCTACCAAATTGAGCAGCTCCCTCACAGGACTGCTATTGATTTGACCAGATTTTATCCAGCAGTTGTCTCAGTGCTGTGTCTCCACTTTCTTAATCATGGTGGTATTTCTGTTTAAATAGCTAAAGATAGCCTTTATGGATACCTAGAAAGCAAAAGGAACCATGTTTTTGCACCAGAAGAAAACCTTCTGTGATCAGAGAATTGGACTGTCAGAAATTGCCCACTCAAATAATTGCCTCCATAGGGCATCAGTGCATATAGGGAAGGAGCTGGGCAAGAGAGAGGTTCTTTTAATGCCCTGATGAATCAGCCATGGTTGTGAGGAGATAGTTCTTCAGATGTGCTGTCAGAGTGAAGCATAATGTTCTTCAACTTCTGGTATTTGTTATGTCCCAGTAAATAGTCTGATAAGGACACAAGGCACTTTTTTAACAGCTTAATATCTCTTTCTGCTTTATTTCTCTGCTTTTTGAAATGGAGCTACTTATCATGTGAGTTAATTAATTTTTAAAGTCTTAGCCAATTGTAGCTTCATATCTCACTTTGAAACTAAATTCCATTATAAAAGTGCTGTTTCAAACTTATGAGTCTGAATTTTCCCATATCCCTTCCCTCCTCCTTTAAGTGCCACAGCTGCTACATGGATTGCTTTCTTCTCTTCAGTTCTTAATGATGGCTTCTGAGACAAACATTATTTTTGAACCAAAAATAACTCAAATTAACATGAAATTTGGCTTAATCTAATACTTCTATCTATTGCTAAGTCGAAGATGTTGCAACCTTTATTTCAGCATTATCTGCACATCTTTCTTAAACTCTTGCCCAACTGCTGTTTGAAGAAAATAAATTGTAATTGAGCAAACTTGTTTATGAGTTTTTGAGGTTAAATATTTTCAGAGCTGGGTTTTGTTGATTTGAATAGGCATTTTTGAACAGTGGCCTACTTAAAATAACATTTACTGTTGAGAATCATTTATCATTTGACTTGGCGAATGAAAATGTGTGTTGCGCTTTCGAGCACGTCTCCATTTGGTTGCTGGAAATTCCAATATTCTTTTAAAGCCACATTCAGATTTACCACAGCATGTAAGTAGGATCGTGGCACATTCAAGGGTGATGTTGATGTTTTAACTTTTATATTTTTCANGCTGGGTTCTGGTTGGTGAATTGATGCTGATATCAAAGTGTGAAGAACTCGTGACCTGTTGTCCATTTTGGGATCCACTGAGGCAGGAGCCTCTGGAGCCCAGAGTGTACCTCTGAAGGCCTTTCAAATAAATACCTCCTTTATTCCTGTCTATTCTCTGTTTCTAGGTAGCCATTTAAGGCATCAGTGTGCCGTGACACCTGGAGAAGTTGCTTCTGCGCACAAATACCTCTTGTCTGGGCTGAATCCCCTTTAGGGCGTGAATAAGATGGTGGCCAGGGAGAGCCACAGCCTTCAGCTGCTGCCTTCCCCCTTTGTGTTTAAAACTGCTTGCCGTCCAAAGTTATTTAGGATGGAAGCTGTGCTTCACTGTTTTCCCATACAGAATTCAGCATTCTCAAAGCGTTGCTGTGGTGCTGCTGAAGGCAGAGCTGTGCTGTCACCTGGCACTGGCGCAGACAGCTCTCAGCTTGATTCAAGGTGAAGGCTCCTGCCTACTCCAGGAGGAGGAAAGCACTGACCTTGTACCTCCAGGCTGTTTATTGCACAGAAACCAGTTATCCTGAGTTAAATCTGTAGCTGCAGCGGCGCTTTCATTAGGACTGACTTTAACTAGAGTGTCAAGTCTAAGGCGAGAAGTATACTCTCTCACATCCTGGAATGAGATTTAACAGCAACAGAGATGTACTAAAATTTGAAACACCTCAGTTTAAAGACAGATTTTGGGAGACAACCGGGTGGGTTTTTTAGTATTTTAAGTAAACAAGCAAATATATTCAGCATTCCAATGAGTCCCTTGGCATGCTGAGCCACATCCTTTATAGCACTGGATTTTAAACACTAGCAGTTATTGAAATAGTCTTCTATAATAGATCATCTGTAAGTCAGAAATAATTAAAAAGTTAAAGAAATATCTGTTGTTTGAAATGGGGAACATTCTTGGTTAGCAAAGCCTATAGGAGAAAAGTATCAAGAATACTGTTTGCTTTTTGTGATAATTGTCGCGTCAGTTCATTACCTCTGAATTTACTTACTTGTTTTCCTTCAAGACTGTTTTATCCTTGTGTGGTTTTTTCTCCCTCCTAAGAAAGGTCTGTATCATTTCTCATTCAGCATTCTGAGAATTGTCCTGTGGGAACCTGAAATTTCAGCTTCTTTAAAATTCTGTTTTAATCTCACAGAGGTGTTGTTTCAGCTGGCCTCTCCCTTTCAGTAGCATTTGAGTCTTATCCAGATGTTAAATGGGGAGAATACAAGGATGGAAACTTCATCTCATTGAGATGGAACTGGTCTAAATGCCGTTTGGACCCTACCAGACTACTAAAAGTAGCAGCAGGTGCCTCCTATATGTGTTTTAAAGCAAGAGAGCAGTGACCGTGTTCTCTGAAGGGTCTGGTTTTCTTTGTGTAGGTGTATTAGAGTGATGCCCTGGGTCCTGCTCTCCTTGGTTCCTGAATCAGCATTTAGGAGCACAGAGCAGGACCCAAGACAAAAGGTAATCCCTGAGAGGACTGAGGGAGTCATAAAAAGGAGATGACCAGCACAGAACTTGGGCTTTGGGGTCCTAGACTTGGCCTGAAATTTTAAGAAGTACTAATTTTGCACATCAACATTAGTTGCTTAATTGTTACAGATTAAAATAAATATTCTGAGATAAAATATCACTTAATGTTCTTCTTTGGGTTAATGGTTTGGTAATTAAAGAAGTGCCTTAAAGAGTCTCAAAGAAGTTCTAGATTTCTGACAAGTTTTGGAAATGACTCAATTTCACATTTTCCCAGAGATTAGAATTTGGGGATAATGCCTGGGAAAGAAAAGGTGGTAATTTTTCTGACATTAGCATATGGATAATCTTTTCTTTTTTTCTTTTTTTTCTTTTTTTTTTTTATTATTCTGAGTTACTTTTGGGAAACTGTCTTATTTTCCTCACCTTTGCAAACTGGAAAGTGGAGTAGATTGAATTGATATTGAGGTGGAGTACTTGCAGAAACTATTATTTTTCAAAAGTTATTAAATTTAAATGCAAAACAACCGTTTGTCTTGGAATGGAATGATTTACTTAAGGTCAAACTAATCCTTTAAATTTTAAAAAAATTTAATTTTATTTTTTTGTGAACAGAACAGCCTTAAATTCATTTTTGACAACTGTAAGAATGTTTTCTGTTCCCCATGCCAAGACTCAGACATGAAAAGAGAACTTTCCAGTAATGTTCTTTGCACAGAAAAAAATCTGTTCTGCCAATGTTGATTAGCACTTTATTTTTCAAATCCTCTGGGAGCTCTTGGAATTTCCTTTTTCTCTCTATTAAAATATATAAATTCACCTGTATAACTAGCTGTTTTTGCAAAAGAAAAAAGATCCTGTTCAGATCCAAGACTCAAAATCCTGTAACAAATACTAAATGTTGCTTAGCAGCCTTAATAGGCTTTTGCAATCAAGCTGCCAAAAAAGAAAAAAATTATTTGTGCGAGACTTGACGAACATGAGGACATCCAAAAAGTATAAAATTGCTTGTTTTCAGTAAACTAATGCACTTTAAGAATCTGAAAGTGAGTTTACCACTTTTCCTATTAAATACTGCAAATATTTTGGCTTCTTCAAGTATTTAGCTTACTAAGTGATGTCTGAATTTGGCTTGCTCTGAACCAAAGTATTTTTGCTTCTTGTGAGATCACAGAAATTGGTTCATTTAAGTAGAATAGTTGTCATATTCTTTTCTCCATCTAAACCCTAATTCAAATTTCTTCCATGAGTGTTCATTTTATTTTAGGAAAAATTTATCATCTAAGATGGTGAAAGCTACAATTTTCTCGGCAAGCTGTCAAACAACAGTTCTATTATCCTGTCATTTGCACATGAATAAAATGTCTGTTAGAACTAATAATAAATTTGCCTTCATTTTAATGTAACTGCTGATTTCTTGCTATCTCAAGGAAGACTGCAGAATACTACAGGAAGTGCAGCTGACCAGGCAGTGATAATTTTAGCCCATTTCAGTCATATGGGAACCCCATCACAATCTGGAAATATTTGTTAATGTATGTAAAGTATGGGAAATTAAGGTCTGCTCCAACTGAACTAATGTTTATTTAACTGCTATGACTTAAGGGTGATAATATGTGAGTTTGAGTATGTGAACTCCTGTGGACTGCTGGGTGAATAAACAATGTGACAGAGGTTTCACAGTAAGTTTATCACTGCTATTTGCTTTTTGTTGTGTTGAGATTTTTGTCTCTTCTTCTTGCTATGAATATTCCTAAAAGACAGGGGTTTTTTTTTATGTTCCCTTAAATGTTTGAGAGAGAGAGCCATGTGAGCATGCCTGGTGTAAATACATAAGTATTTCTATTTCAGATTCTCTTTTGGGTTTGGGAATGAGATTAGTCAAAGGGAAGGGCGGGGGGAGAAGGGAGAGCATGCAGTCAGAAAAGATTAAATGCTCTTTGATCACAAGCAGCAGGACTGTTCTTCCCTTGCTGTGTCCTGCAGCTCTGACTTTAAAGTCCTGGAGCTGAGAAATACGCAGCTTCCACTTCTCTATCTCCAGCTGTTGGTACCTGAGACATGGAGGTCTGGATTTACAGGGAGGTTTGGCGCTGCCAGCCTTGCCAGGGTGCAGGCTGCAATCTCAGAGCAAGCACATGGCCTCCACAGCCTGCACAGGTACCTGGTCTTTGGGGGGCCACAGCTGAAATCAGAAGGACTGTAAAAAGTGATCCTGTGATGTCCAACCTTGTAGTGGCGTTCATGTCTCAAGAGAGTTTTGTACAAAGCTGTAAGAACTTACAAATCACTGGACTGTCTTGCACAATTCCCCAGCTGGTGTGTTTTTGTGTAGTGTGTCCCTGGGCTCATGCAGACCCTTGGCTTTGGGGAAGGCCAGCAGAGGTTTTTGCTCCCTACACAGTAGATGGCATAGCTGAGTGCCACAGAACAGAGAGGAGGCATCCTGGCCAGGCTATGGGAAATGCTAAAGTCAGGGATACATCCTGAGCTGTGTCCCTAAGAGAGCTGATTTACCTGTTCCTCCACTTGTAATTCACGGCCCCAAGAAAGGAGACAAAACTTTCCTTTCAGAAATAAAATAGGATAAACTTTGAAACTGATGATTACATTATTTTTTTCTCCAGTGTCTGGAGCAGTCAATAGAAGCCATCCACATCTCTCCCTGCTGTATTGCCTTAGCCTGGCTTGTAGGTGGCACTCCTTTGGATCTGAATTGATTAACCTGTCTCTGTGCTGCTATAATCCCAGCTGCATGGGAGCTACACAGAATCTCTACCCAAGCATTTATGGAAGTCTCCTGGAAGGCAGGAAATATCTCTTTGGGCAGATCTTGACTAAATCCTCAGTCAGGGCTTGACTTCTGAGCGTGTATGAAGGGAGAGAGGGGCAGGGGAGAGCAAGACAGGGAAGGACTGACATAAATGCTGTCACTGGGTCACACTGGGTCAGGCCAAAGGACTGTCTGGGCAAGGATCTCTGTCTCAGAGCATCCCAGTCACCACCCCAAACCCGTGTTACAGCTCGCTTTCTGACAGCTCTGCTAAATCCTTCTGCTAGGTCCTGTGTAAATTATACAATTCCAAACATGAGGCTGCTTTGGGCCAGCAGCAGGAGAACAACTGGGAGGAAAGGACATGAACCTTCTTCTGAGCTTCCTATACTGATAAGACAAAATTACAGCAGGCAATCAGAGACAGAGCAGCCTTTGCCATACAAGAAGACTTTCATGGAATTCATCAAACTATATTCAGTACATGGGTAAAAGTCAAATAAATGTTTAATATAAAGGAGCTAAAATAACTCTGCCCTAACCCACCTTGTGAAATAGTGTAATTTCTGGTACATTTTAAGTTACTACTCAATGTTGCAAGTACAGATGCACTTTGAAAAAATTAAGACTTTAATAAATATGTAAATTGGTGGGGCATGCATGACAGACAAAGGTTTCAATTACTTCCATGTCATTAATATTTTTATTAAATTTGCATCTCCTATTTATCTTATTGAAAGCATGAAAAGGAATCCCAGGTAAAGTTCAGATTTCTGAGATGTGTTGTTATGTCCTCTAGCCCTTGTCTCCAATCCCTTTTTAAACCACTTCTAACACAGAAAGTGGAAATGCTTGATTAGAAATGTGGATCTTGGGTTGTTTAGAGAATTGTAGAGTTAAACTGTCAGTCATTAATAAAATTTCCTTTTTTTTATAATAATAACAGAAGTATTGCAAAGTATTGCAAAGCCTTTAGGTCTGTATAGCCCATTTAGGCCATAGAAATGGTACAAATGGAAGTACGAAACAATTAGTCAATAAAAATCATAAGAAAATGGATGGTTTTTGTGTGTGGTAAAAACTATCAAGCTTTTTAAGTGTGAAATTGATGTTTGTGTTTTGGTTATTTTAAAGCAGCTGTTGAGAGTCAAGGCTGTGCCTGTGTGCATGACCAGCACACTTCAGTCACAGACTCCTTGGCTGGCTCAAGAACTCTGGGGTTCCTCGTAAGCACAGTGAGATAACTGATGGTTTGAGACAAGGAACTGACTTGGAACAGTGTGATTGACTGCCCAGATAGACACATTTTCACCAAAATATTTGATTAATTGGTGCAAGAACTCCTCTCTAGGTGGGAAAGTCAGAACAACCTGAAGAGTCCTTCCAGGCAGCTCCTGCTGTTCCTGGGTCACTTTATGTTCTTGACCATTTTAACATCCCAGGTGGCCAAT
>VZRF01007211.1:23727-46844 GCA_013396875.1 Vireo altiloquus
GGGCTGGGCCGGGCCGGGCCGGGCTGGGCCGGGCCGGGCTGGGCTGGGCTGGACAGGGCTGGACAGGGCTGGGCTGAGCTGCGGGATCAGCTGGGCCAGCTCTCCCTGGCAGGTGCCGTGGGGACAGGAGCTCGTGCTTGGAGCATTCCCAGGGATGTCAGGGAGCCTTTTGGGCTCTGGAGTCACTCCCAGGCTGGTAGCCAAGCACAAGCTGTAAATAACAAAGCGTGGCTGATGATCCCAGCTCGCTGTGCTCCGAGATGTTGTCAGCTCTGGGCTTTCCCCTGGCATCTCCTCTCCAGTGCTCTGCATTCCCATCCGCAGCTCCCAGGGCCCTCCTGTCCCACTCTTGGTGTGAAGGAGTCGCTCCTGGGAGGCCTCCCCGGGGCTGTAACGCAGGGAGAGCTGCTGGGTCCAGCTCTGCACCCAGGGAGGTGTTTCTGTCTCCTTTCCCTGGGGCCTCCTTATCGTTTCTGCTTTGGGAAGGGCTGGGGAGAAGGTCAGAGGAGACATGGCTGGGTTTGCATCAGCCTGTCTCAGCTCTCCAGCATGGGAAATCTGATCTCATGGCCTTGTCTGAGGTTCTTTGCACCCAAGCACACACAACCACCCAGGAGAATTCAGCTGGTGGTATCCAAACTTTCTCCTGACATCAGAAGTTCCCACCCCATCAAAAACCCAACCTGGGGGTGTTCTCCATCACTTTGCTTCTTTTCTCTGGCCATTTAGGAAAGTGTAAACCCCTTTATTGCCCTGTGAGATGGTGCTGTGGCAACTGGGCACCGCAGCTGAGCCCCAGGCCCTTTAGAAAGCCCAGGAACATCCCTGAGTGGCAGTGTCTGTCCAGGCACTGCTGTCCCTCTGTGCTGCCCCCATGGCCACAGCAAAGCCATCGCTGATCCCAGAGCGGCCCTGGGCTCCAGAGAGCATCCCCAGTGCCCCTGGAGGATTCTTGGTGCCCCTTGGCAGGGAGGGAAGCCATCAGGAGTGCCCGGCCGTGCTCTCACACTCTGTGTTTGGCTCCAGAGAGCATCCCCAGTGCCCCTGGAGGATTCTTGGTGCCCCTTGGCAGGGAGGGAAGCCATCAGGAGTGCCCGGCCGTGCTCTCACACTCTGTGTTTGGCTTCCAGAGGACGTGCCACCCTCGGCCAACGTGGGGCTGCCCAGCCCCCTGGTGCCCCGGCAGCGCCCCAGACCTGCCTACGTGACCCACACGGGGCCCCTGGTGCGGATGCTGCTCCAGCAGGAGCCCCGCAGGGACCCCCAGGCCCCCCGAGCCCCGCAGCAGAGCCCGGCGCGGGGCAGGGGCCGCGGCAGCACCAGGAGCAGGCAGGAGCCCGCGGCAGTGCCCAAGGACAGGAGCGCTGTGCCACTGCCAGCTGCTCGCCTCAGGCTCCTCTTCGCAGGAAGAGCTCCCTCGGCTGTGCTGCCCCACAGCTCCCTGCGCTGCTCCAGCAAGGGGAAATGACCTGGCTGAGCTGGAAGCAGAAGCTGCTCCTGAGAGTTAGGCTCCATTAAACTTCCCCTGCAAACAGCATTTAACTCTTGGAGTCTGTTCCTAAAAGTCCCCTTGGAATGAAAGCAAGAAGGGGTGGAAATGCATCTTATTCTCTGCTCTCAGCTCTGGAGCAAACCACAGCCTCTGCATTTGAAATAAAATATTTAACTTGTGATGGTGGAAAACAATTGACGGTGTTTCTGCTGTCAAAATGAAATTTGCTCAAGGAGGCTGTTTGTCCTGGAAGGCTGTGCTGGAGTTACAAACAGCTCCTGTGATAATCAGGAGTATTTTCTGCTCCTCTGTGTGTTCCTGCTGTGCAGCTCCTGGGATTTGGCTGCTGAGTGCTTTGGGAAAGGTGTTTGGCTTCTGCAGGGAAAAAATGTGAAGAATGAGAAAATGTGACAAAAAAAAGGAGAAACTACCACTTTCTGGGGCTTTCTTTCGAGCCTGGTGCCTCTCCCCTGTGCCTGCAGCACATCACTTCATGTGTGGCAGCTGAGGCTGAGCCTGGGCTGCTGGAGGCCTCTCGGAGGAGTCCTGGGCAGAGCTGTGACTGCCTGAGCTGGGCTTTGCTGAGTCACTTGTGTCAGAAGCGGAGCAGAGCTGCCATTTCCGTGCAAGAATTGCCCTCCCCAGGCTCTGCTCCGTCCTCCCAGGACACAAAGATGCTTTTTTCCTGTCCCAGCTGTGCTGCTCCAGCTCTCCGAGCCGCTCTGCCTCAGTAGGAGCTTGGTATGATGTCAATGTTTCGAGTGGGTGAAGCAGAGGAGGCAAAAATAGACATTTAGACATTTTTCCAGTTATGCCTTTTCAAAAAGGAATATTTATAGCTCGGTGCCTGAACAGAGCTCTCTTTGTGGATCTGCTTCCAACTGCAACTCAGCACATCCCCGCTGGACCCTCAGGGTGTGTGCAGGCAGCTCGGAGCCCCTCTGTGTGCCTGGAGCTGCTGGAGGTGCTCCAAACCTGGGCATGAGGCACCCACAGGACCCCAGGGTGCTCTGGATCCCCTGCTATGGACTGCCCTGGCTCGCTCACACCAGGGTCTGAGCCTGCCTTTCGTGGTTACCTCTGGAGCACAACGAGGATGGTGACCTGGGAGGTGTCCTCAGGGCACTCCTCACTGAGTGTGAAAGGTCCAAATCACCACATTTCACTTCATCTCTGCCTCCCCATCTCTGGAATTTGGGTAAAGGGCTTCACCTCACAGTTTTGAAGTGCTCTGAGACTTTCTCAGGGTGTTGTTTCACCTGGAGCACCTCCCCGGGTCTGATCCTGCTGGCAGGAGCTTTGGGGCTGCTCTCAGAGGCTCTCTGTGCTCTCCCTGCCCAGCAGGAAGGGCAGCTGGATGTGGGTGCCAGGTGAGGAGGTTCCAAAGGTCACGAGTGGCTCTCCAAAGCCTGTGGGAGCTTTTTTAACTTTCCATGAGCTTGTGTGGCCAGAGGTGTGGGTGGTTCTGGCACCCTGGGGGTTCTGGTGCCCTGCAGGGCTGTGCTCTGTGCTGCTCAGAGCGGCTGGTTTGCAAGATTTGTGGATTTTGGGACACTTTGGAGAGCAGCTAATGGGGGGATAACCCTGGGGACAAAACTCCCAGGTCTATGACAGGCAGGTGGGGCTGAGGATGCCNACTCGTGTGGGGGCAAAACTCCCAGGTCTGTGATGGGAAAAAGCCTTTCAGGCAGGCAGGTGGGGCTGAGGATGCCTGGGAGGCTCTGCCGGTGGGTCCAGGGCCTTGCAGGGTCGCCCATCTGGGATCCAGGGGATTTAACTCTCGCACCCTAAAGGCAGGAAACACAATCCTGATGAGCAGTGGGTTAAAGCCTGGCTCGCTGTGCCCTGCGGTTCCAAGGGGGAGCCTCCGAAACACGAACAGAAATCTCCATCTCGCCTCCAAGTGCTTCTCCTCGAGCCTTGGGCAGCTCCCCAGGCTGCTGGAGCAGGACAATGCCCGTCCCACAGAGCCCAGCTTTGTGCCAGCTCCCCACGCTGGCTCCCAGCCCTCCCTGCTCCCGCAGCCTCTGCTGCCTCAGCACTGGCATTTGGGATCCTCCCCTGCACTGGCAGCACCCACAAAGGTCGAGTTTGGGAACAACAGCACAGAAAATCAGAAACTCCTCCTCTAGAGCATGCAGATCAAAGAGGCAGAGAAACAAAAGGGGTTGGGTTGGGAGGGACCTTGGCAGGCATCAATTCCCAACCCCAGCCATGGCAGGGACACCTCCCACTGTGCCAGGCTGCTCCCAGCCCCAATGTCCAGCCTGGCCTTGGGCACTGCCAGGGATCCAGGGGCAGCCACAGCTGCTCTGGACACCCTGTGCCAGGGCCTGCCCACCCTCCCAGGGAACAATTCCTTCCCAATATCCCACCCAGCCCTGCCCCCTGGCACTGGGATCCATTCCCCCTTGTCCTGGTACTCTATCCCTTGTCCCAAATCCCTCTCCATGTTTCTCGTTGGTCCCTTCAGCCTCTGCAAGGCCCCAGTGAGCTCACCCCAGAGCTTCTCCTCTCCAGGTGAACACCCCCAGCTCTCCCAGCCTTTCCTCCCAGCAGAGCTGCTCCATCCTCTGCCCATCCTGGTGCCTCCTCTGGGCTCTCTCCAGGTCCCTCCTGTGCTGGGCCAGGGCTGGGGCAGCTCTGCAGGTGAGGTCTCACCTGGGCACAGGGGCACAGGGCAGAACCCCCTCCTCAATCTCCTGCCCACTCTTCTTTCCCCTCCAAGAGTTTGAGGCTGAATTTGGGGGTTTTGCAGCAGGCTGGCAGCCAAGGCCAGCCCTGCTCTGATGCTCACCAGGTCTCTCCTCTGTTTTCTCTGCCCACATTTGGATCTGGCTGCACATTTCCTGGAAGATGCTCCAGCAATTAAATCAGCATCGATCCCGGGGAGCTGGAAGTGGCTGTGCGAGAGCTGAGGCCGTGGGGAGCTCTGGGGGGAGAGGAAACCCTGCTGGGGGAACAGAAGCACCCTGTGGCTGCCGGGGCCAGGCTGCCGGGCTGGGACAGTGACAGAGCCCACAGCAGGGATCCATCCCGGTGGGAGCTGATCCCAGAGAGCTGATCCCAGGGAGCTGATCCCACAGAGCTGATCCCAGGGAGCTGATCCCAGAGAGCTGAACCCACAGAGCTGATCCCAGTGAGCTGATCCCACAGAGCTGATCCCACAGAGCTGATCCCAGGGAGCTGATCCCAGAGAGGTGAGCCCAGAGAGGTGATCCCAGGGAGCTGATCCCACGGAGCCAGCTCTGGAGCTGCTGGTTCACTGCCCGATGGATGAACAGGGATCCAGGCTGTGCAGGGATGAACAGGGATCCAGGGTGTGCAGGGATGAATGGATACAGGCTGTGCAGGGATGAACAGGGATCCCGGGTGTGCAGGGATAAACAGGGATCCAGGGATGAACAGGGATCCCGGGTGTGCAGGGATAAACAGGGATGGATGGACCCAGGCTGTGCAGGGAAAGGCGCCGCTGGGCACAGCCGAGCTGTGGCTCTGCAGACACGAGTCAGCACTTCCAGCGGGCTCGAGCCGGAGGGTGTGGGAATGACGGGCGAGGCTGTAAAAGGGTGGGGCAGGAGCTGGAGGAGCCTTGTGGTAACCTCGGGGCGACCTTGGAGCAGGGTGAAAGGGACAGGCAGGGGAAGGTTCCTGCTGGAAAACACTCGGAGAATCCACTGTAGGATGGTTTTGGGTAGGCTTTGGCTTGGGAAAACACGTCCTGCTTGGACCAGCTGGTCCGAGTGGATCCCTGAGCCATTCCCGGTGTGCTCACATTCAGCTTGGCCCTGCAGAGCAGCTCCAGGTCTCACCTGACTTTGTGCTGATTTCAGCCTTGAACAGCTCCTTTTTCCAGCGTGGTCAGACACAGCTCCTGCCCTGCTCCCTGCGCTGAGCAGAGGTTCCAGCTCTGCCTCCAGCCTGGCACCGAGAGGTGGCATTTCGAAGGAGGCAGAGTGAGATTTCACACAGAAGTGAACTTCCCTGCAAATTCTGGCCAGGCCCTTTGCTTCCAGCACTGCAAACGAGGCAGATCAATTATTGTGGAACAGAAAGTGGAAATTACTTTCCTGGCTGCCCTGGCTCTGTTCCAGCCCCTCAGCTTGCTGGCAGACATTCCAGCTGATCACAGACTGCCTCTGGGATGAAAGGCCTCCCACCGCTTGTTTCCATCCTCCATCCCATCCCGAGCCTTGCCCACGTCGTGCTCGTGTTCCTGGGGTGCTGCAGGTGCTGGGGACGCCCAGGGAGCAGCCTGGGGACAGTTCTGAGCTGTCCCAAATCCTGTCCCATGCTCCCCAGGCTCTGCACCTCAGCACGGGGACTGGAGGAAGAGATTTCTCCTGACAACTCAGCTTCTCTTCCTGCAGCTGGACAGGCTGGGACTGCTGCAAGTTTTGTGAGGAAGAAGCAGAGCCAAGAGTGAGCCCTGCCTGCGAGGGACATTCCCAGGGTGAGCCTCTGCCCTGCTCCCACCTCCTGCCGGGAGGAGAATCCTTTCCCAGAGCTGTGTCACAGCAGGGACGTGCTGAGGAGAGGTTTCACTTCTTCAAACAGCTGTGTTTTGGACAATTTCCAGAGGAGTTCTGGTGATGAATAAGCACTTTTGCCCTGGAAAACTCTTCCTCCCCCTCCCTGGAGCAGTTCTCCAGTTCTAATGGCCACATTGCCTGAATTCCAGGAGAGCCACCTCCCCTCCCAGGGCTGACACAGCTTTTGGGGGACACGGGCTGGGGGTGCATCCATCCCTGTCCATGGTTCACGGGCTGGGGGTGCATCCATCCCTGTCCCTGTCCCTGTCCCTGGGACACTGTCTCAGTGTGGATCCATCCCTGTCCCGAACACCTCAGAGGATCCATCCACTCTGTTCC
Organism: Vireo altiloquus; assembly: GCA_013396875.1. Taxonomy (NCBI): domain Eukaryota; kingdom Metazoa; phylum Chordata; class Aves; order Passeriformes; family Vireonidae; genus Vireo; species Vireo altiloquus. The sequence continues at coordinate 30,091 of VZRF01007211.1, forward strand.
TTGCCATTCCCATTCCTGCTCCCAAACAGCTCAGAGGATCCATCCACTCTGTTCCTTGCCATTCCCATTCCTGCTCCCAAACAGCTCAGAGGATCCATCCACTCTGTTCCTTGCCATTCCCATTCCTGCTCCCAAACAGCTCAGAGGATCCATCCACTCTGTTCCTTGCCATTCCCATTCCTGCTCCCAAACAGCTCAGAGGATCCATCCACTCTGTTCCTTGCCATTCCCATTCCTGCTCCCAAACAGCTCAGAGGATCCATCCACNCTGTCCCTGTCCCTGTCCCTGGGACACTGTCTCAGTGTGGATCCATCCCTGTCCCGAACACCTCAGAGGATCCATCCACTCTGTTCCTCGCCATTCCCATTCCAGCTCCCAAACAGCTCAGACATTCCATCCACTCTGCTCCTCGCTTTGGGTTCTGCTCTTGTGCCTCTGCAGTTCTCTTGCAGATTCCAACCAACTTGGATAAAAGGGTTTCTTTCCAAGCTTTTTTCCCCCAAAGTTTCCTCTCATTGAGGGGAACAGAATCTGGGGTCTGAATTCTTTCCTTGCCCAAACAATCAGTTTCATATTGACTCAAGCACAAATATGCTCTCTGCAATCCAAGGTAAAGAGCCGCGGAGCCAACAGCTCCTTCCAAGAGCTTTGTGGTGTGGAAATGGAGGAGCAGCCCCCGAGTCCTGCCCCAGCACTTGGGAACAGCCTCTGCAGAGCCTGGTCTGACACTGCTGGGCACCAGAATGGGGTCTGGGGGCTCCTTGGGATGGGGCACGCGAACCAGGGAGACCCTCACTGGCACAGAGGTGAGGAGTGAGTGGGGACAAGTGTCCTTCCGTGGGCGATGGCTCTGTGTCACCCTGAGCTGCTGGGGACAGTGTCCCTGTGGTTGGCACTGCCAGGGCTGTGTGGCTGTGCCCAGAGGCTGCGTTCGCTCTCGGCCTCACCCCGACCTTCTCACGTTACAGAGCTTTGTGTCCCTGAGAGCTATAAAAAGCTCACAGTGAAACCCAAACCACAGAGCAGCTCTAGGCTCTGCCCGCGGGATGTTCCTGTTCCTTTCCACACGGAGCAGAGCACGAGGAGCAGGATGAGTGTGGCACTGCAGGGATGTGTGTGGCACTGCTGGTGCCTTAAATGGCTCCCTAGAAACAGAGACCAGACAGGAATAAAGGAATAAAGGAATAAAGGGATAAAGGAGGGATTGATTGAAAGGCCTTCAGAGGTCACCCTCTGGGCTCCAGAGGCTCCTGCCTCAGTGCATCCCAACATGGACAATGACAGCTCCCGAGTTCTTCCCACTTTGATATCAGCATCAATTGCCCAAGCAGAAGCCAGGCAAGGATGGAATTTGCCCAAGCTTGCCCCCCTTTCTCTCCCCAAGATGAAGGTTTGCAGTTGTTGGGCCCAGGAGGGTCTGGGTGTGCTTGGAGAGCGAGCTGGAGAGGCTTTGTTATGTCAGTGTGAGCATGAGAGAACAGCACTGAACGAGCTCCAGGGGGGCAGAGGTGCTGTGTCCCAGCTCTGCACTGCCTGGTGTTTGTGCAGGGCTGCTGCTCCACACCTCAGGCTCCTTGGCTCTGATTTTCCCATTCCTGGCTGGGTCTCGGGGGAGGAAGCTCTTGGGTAATTCAGCCATTTGCTTTGGCAGCTCCTGCAGGTGTCAGCTCTGGCCTTGCTGGATGTGCTCTCGGGGCCTCTGTCCTTCCCTGCAATAAAAACCTGCTCAAAAAAACGATGAGCAAAGGGCCCAGCGAGGTCCTTTCCCTGATCCTGGTCCTGTGTGAGGCTGCCCAGGGAATTTGGGATCCTCTCCTGTAAGAGGAAAGTGTTTCATGCACCCAGCCCTGCAGGAGCATCATTCCAGGGGAATCCCACCTGTCCCAGCTCCCCCTGCCCTGCAGAAATGAGACACCTCAGCTTTAATAGAGCTCCCATCCCTCATCTCCTGGCAGCCCTTTATGGATGCAGCATCTGCCAGGGTTAGGTGGGATATTGGGAAGGAATTGTTCCCTGGGAGGGTGGGCAGGCCCTGGCACAGGGTGCCCAGAGCAGCTGTGGCTGCCCCTGGATCCCTGGCAGTGCCCAAGGCCAGGCTGGACATTGGGGCTGGGAGCAGCCTGGGGCAGTGGGAGGTGTCCCTGCCAGGGCAGGGGTGGCACTGGGTGGGATTTGGGGTCCCTCCCAACCCAAACCCTCCATGATGAGCTCCTGCCCTGCAGCAGCAGGGCAGGGAGGGCAGGGACAGCTCTGCCTGGGTGCCAGCAGCAGAGATGTGCCCAGAGGGGCTGGGTGGCTCCCTGGGTGGCTCCCTGGGTGGCTCCCTGGGTGGCTCCCTGGGTGGCTCCCTGGGTGACTCAGGTAAAGCTGCCAGCACCCCGGGACAGAGGTTTGGGGTTATGAACTGCAGACACAACACTGGGGTGTTCCCTCCCGGTCTGGGCACCCAGAGGGCCCAGCCAAGCTCCATGGGAGGCTCCAAGGGCTGCTCCTGGCTGGCACTGACGGGGATGGAATCACCGAGAGCTCCCCAGGGAGTGCCTTCTGTGCCTTCTGTGCCACCCCAGCCGTGCCCTTGGCCTGTGCTGGGAGTGTCACTGCCCTGGCAGCGCTGTCCTGGTGCCACAGGAGGGGCTGGCACTCGTGGGCAGGCTCCGACTTTGATTGCCCCAATAAATCACTTGTACAAGGCTGATAAGCACAGACAGCACTGCAGTTTCTGCCCCTGTTCTGTCTGGGAGGATCCTCTCGGCTTTGGGGTGCTGATCCTGTGTGCTGGCAGGGGGAGATTGCTGCAGTTTGCTCAGAATAACATTATTAATTACAGAAAAATCAGACCTAGTTAAATGTGGATACTATTCCATTAGAAACTGTGTCAATGAAAATGATTTGGAGGTTGGTGAAGAGAAGTCAAGTCAGAAGAAAGCTCACAAGTTTTTACTTTATCTCTGTAGGGTTTTTTTTTCCTGTTTATTTATCTATGGAGGTTTTTTTGAAGGTGTTTTCAGAGTGCTGCATAAAGGGCCCCAGGAAAGCCCCAGTGCCAAACCCAATCCAGGCTCAGGTGGAGCAAGGCTCCAAGGCACCTCTGCCATTCCTGCTGGAGCCTTTTCCCCTCCGTGAGGCCCAGACTGATGCTCACTGATAATCCTGGGGCTAAACACAATGTTAAAGATCCCAGTGGCTTTGGGACTGAGCTCCTCCTGCTCCTCACTCACCTTTACCCCATTTGCCTCTCAGTCAGTGGGAAAAGCAATGCACACAAATCTTTCTGTCCAGCCCCCTTGGGCAGCTCCAAATGGCAAAGGTTGGGATCCTGCTGCACTCCCAGCCCTGCCCTGGGTGGCAGAGGGGAGTGGAAGTGAATTGGGGAGAGCAAGAGCATAATTAACTCAAAGGGATGGTGCAATTAGAGTTGATGAGCCCTGGATGCCAGCCCACATCCTCAGGCTGAGCCCCTTTCTGTGAGCTCCCAGGAGCCTTCCTGACAAAGGAGGGTGCACAAAGGGCTGAGGGGGCTGTGGCCATCACACACCACTCTTTTATATAAGGGCAGTTTAATTTTTTTCCTAAATGGGTCCAAAAAGTCCCCCCTGGGATGTTCCCAGTCCTGCCATGTGCCCTGCACAGCTCCTGCAGATTTGCCAGGGGCCCACATTGATCTTTCCTCCTGTTCTCCTCAAAAAGGCACATTTGGGGATGCCAAGAGCTTGCCTGGAAAAAGCATTTCCTCCTCCTCCTCCTCCTCTTCCTCCTCCTCCTCCTCGGTCCGAGCACAGAACTCTAGCCCAGGTCTGCCCTGAGGGATGGCACTGGAATTCCAGAGGTTTTCCGGAGCCCAGCTCCCAGCTCAGTGCTGCTGTCCTGTTTGCCAGGCTCCTGGTGCCTGCTGAGTCAGCAGCATTCCTGCTCTTCCTTTTTTTTCTTCTGGTGCTTTTGCTGAGGCAGCCTGGCTCCCTTATCTCCATTTGGGCAGATCCTGAGCCTCTCCCTGCTCTGTGACCCCACAGGGATCAGTCACAGCCGTGGGTCCCTGTGATGCCTTTCCCTGGGCTTAAAACTAAACCCAAAACACAGTTTATGGGGAAAAGGAGTTTTTACCTTGGTATTTATTTCAGGATCCNGCCGTGGGGCTGAGCTGAGTTATCAGCCTTGGGAAGTCACAGTGTGTGGGCTAAAAGCACTGAGAGTACATCAAACTATAACAGAGTGTGTGAGAGGGGTGTGAAAGAAAAAGGAAGAAATCCTCCTGGCATCACTGGGAATGGCTCAGGCATCCCAGAGCCAGGAGCTCTGATTTCCCCACGGAGCAGCTGTTGGGATCCCCAGCACCACTGCTGGGAAAAAAGAGCATTTTTGTTGTTGGAAAATGACCTCCACATGTCCTTGTGCAGTCAGAGTGTTCCAAAGACCCTGGGCCGTGTGTCTCTGTGCCCACACATTCCCATTGCTCATCCTGTTGCATCCAGCGCCACACAAAAAATCTGTGTTTTATTGCTATAGAGGAATGGAGATTTGGCCCAGCAGACCCAGCAGAAGTTGGTTATTTAATCCTGAGGAGCCTGTGGAGAAGCAGAGGGGGATGGAATTGCTCTGAGCCTTTCTCTGTGCCAACTTTCAGGAATATGAGGTTGGAAAAACACAGCCTCAGCTTCTGTCTTTGCTGCTCACCTGTGGCACAGCATTTTAACTGCAGCACATAAAAGGTGGGTGGGAGTGCTGTGGGGATGAGTAGGATGGGAGTACCTCAGATATTAGAGCCACTAAAAATGATACTCAGGATAACTTTCCATATGAACCAGCAGGTTAATTGAACCTGAGCCATGCAGTAGAAATGTGCTGATTCCAGCAACATTTTCCAGCAGAAAAAAATAAAAAGGTGGAAATATTTTGTTTGGACAGTATAGAAACTCCAGCAGAAGCAGAATGTTTCTGTTCTGTCATTAAATTAATTTCATGCAACAGAGAGAGTAAATTTTGATATGTTGTTGTCTTTGTGGATTGTATCACTCCCCACACGTGCAGTGGGATTTGGGAGGGACAGGAATAATGGGAAGAGCTGCTGAAGGGAAACACTCCAGTGGCCCTAAACTGCTGGCTGGGAGGAAATGCTCCTTGGCAAACACAAGATTTGCAGCTTTTTGTGCAGAATCAGAATCAATCTCTCCCTTCAGGTCAGGATTTCCCAGGCAATGGGAAGTGCAGCTCCCAGGCAGGATGTTTGTGTCGATTGTTCCCTGGGGGGAGATGCAGCAGGAGATGATTCGGGGGGGATTTGGGATGCTGCCCCTGCCCTGAGCCACTCGCCCTGGGCTGGGAGCAGAGGGTGAGGAATGCTCAGATCCCGGGGATGGATCCTGGGAGCAGCACAGATCCTTCCCGAGGCTCCTCCCAGCCCTGGGGTGGTTGTGATCCCAGCTCAGATCCTGGGGATGGATCCTGGGAGCAGCACAGATCCTTCCCGAGGCTCCTCCCAGCCCTGGGGTGGTTGTGATCCCAGCTCAGATCCTGGGGATGGATCCTGGGAGCAGCACAGATCCTTCCCGAGGCTCCTCCCAGCCCTGGGGTGGTTGTGATCCCAGCTCAGATCCTGGGGATGGATCCTGGGAGCAGCACAGATCCTTCCCGAGGCTCCTCCCAGCCCTGGGGTGGTTGAGATCCCTGCTCCAGGAGGACTTTCCTGACAATTCCACAACAAACTTGTGTTCACCTCGGAAAAGCAGCGGCAGCAGCACCTTCCCAAAAACCCTTCAAGGAGAAAAACAACTTTCTGTTTCTAATAAAGGCCTCCAGCCTCAGCTGAGCAGGCTTTATTTTCATTTTTCTTCTCCACAAAAGTTTCCATTGTGTCCAAAAGCCATTTTCTGTCAAAAAGAGTTTTTATGGAAAATATTTTACTAAATCTGTTTGCAACTGAATCAAAGCTGTGCCAAAACAGAGGGAATGAGCAAAGCCCCTGAAGCTGCTCCTCGGCACAGTAAAGGGAATATCCCAACCTTCCCAGAGCCTCTGGAGGGTGTTTGGGTGGTCCTGGTGGAGCTGGGATCATCTCAGCCTCCAGTAAATGCTAAACTAACAAATAAATCTGCTGCACTCAGCAGCCAGAGCTGAGCCTTCGAGCTGGGGGGAAGCTTTTAAATATCATCGAGTGCATTTTCTTTAAAGGAAGGAAGGATCTTAATTCCAGCATTCCAACCCAAAATAGATGTCCCTAAGAATATCCCTTCCCCATGGCAGGGCAGGATGCTGCCAGGAGGAGAAGGGGAAACGAGGAGAGCTTTCCCTGAAGAGGCTGGAATTGGGCAGGGATGAGGTTTAGCTCTGGCCGTGGGCAATTGGCCTTGGAGCTTCCAACCCCAGGAGGGACTCGGAGCTGCTCCTGGGCTATGGGGGGATGGAGCTGTTCCACAGGGACCTGCTGAACCTGCAGTGGAGCTCTTAAAATTCAAACCAAAACACAGTTTATGGGCAAAAGGGGTTTTTATCTCAGTATTTATTTCAGGATCTTGGGGTACAGCACTTGGCCCAGGTGGAATGCCCCAAAAATGCATGGACCCTGTCACACAATTATAGGCCTTGCAAAATTAACATATTTATCAAAGATTCCCCAATGAGAGGCTGGAGTGAAGCCCTCGTTGTGAGGAACCTTCCCCCTGGCTGGGCCTGTCTGAGGTTCCAAAATGTGTTCTGGAGAGGCCCTTGGTGTCTGGGGCTCCCAGGATGTTTGCTCTCCTGGTTTAACGGTGCCGTGGGGCTGAGCTGAGTTATCAGCCTTGGGAAGTCACAGTGTGTGGGCTAAAAGCACTGAGAATGCATCAAACTATAACAGAGTGTGTGAGAGGGGTGTGAAAGAGAAAGGAAAAAATCATCCTGGCATCACCTGCAGTGGAGGTCACTGCTGGCTCTGGAGGTCACTGCTGTCCCTCCCCTGTGCCACTCAGCTCCAGGCAGGGACAGGAAGCTCCAGGCAGGCTCTGTGTGCCCCTGGAGAGGAGCAAAGGCATCCCTTGGGATCACTGAGGGTGGGCAGGGTGACCTCTCTTGCAGGGTGAGTTATCCTGGGTCTGGGGCTGCCAGGCTGGAGGGATTGTTCTGGGTAGGGAGGTCTCTTATTCCCATCTCTTCCAGTCTGAAAATCACAGTGCTGGAGTACCTGAGGCTCTGTGAGGTTCAGCAAGAGATTGGAGGGATGGAGGCTGCATTCCCACCACTCCTCCCTAGGAAGCTCAGTTTTGCACCATCTGAACACTTTTGACTTGGATATTCCCCTTTTGGGGTCACCTTTTCTGTACAGATGGGAGCTTCAGAGAGGAATCTTGGCATGAGAGAGGAGTTTCTCAAACAGCTCCATGACCCAGAGTTGTGGCTTTAAGAAAACCACGAATTTCCATGGAAGTCCCAACGAAACAATAAACCCTGACAGCTCAGGCAGCTCCTTCCTCCCCATTTCCTTCCTGCAAGGGCTGGCAGCAGAATTTCAATTTCCCAAGTTATAAACACCCTCAGGAGCTGAGAGCTCAGCGTCTCTGGGAGGTTCCAGCTGCGCCTTCCCAGTTCCTACAGCTCATACCTGCCCCTGGTCTGTCCCCCACAGGGTTTTGGGAGCCTTTTCTGTGCAGCTTTGCTGTCACATTTGGACTGAGCTTTCCCTGGAAATCTGTAACTGTGCTCTGGAGATGCTCAGCACTCAATAACATCGTCCCAAGGTTTTCATGAGCGTGTGCCAGACCTCAAATATCCTGGTTTGGGCTTTACCAAATTGCATCTTTAGTTTGAAAACAGCATTTTGAGGGCAGCATGTGCCTGGTGGAGGGTGGCATTTGTCCATAGGCTGTGAGGGTTCCCTCAGCTCTCAGGGGGCAGAAGGAAGCAATTTGGGGTCAGAATCACCTCCTGCCACGATGATATTAAATGTACAAGCAAGTGAATGAGCTGGCTCTGTTTTACAGCCCAGCTTTACAACTGAGATGATTTATATATTCGGGTGGGTTGAAAAATGCTGCTCTAAAACCAGGCAAAACCCACTGGGTTTGGCCAATTCTCACTTTGTGCTTTGGGCCCCTCTCAAATGAAACTCCAGGTGGGTGTAGCAAAACCACAAACCCCCAGATCTGAAAGATCCCTGAGCAGCCCCCGGGAGGTGAACCTCACCCTCCGGAAAGGGGAAAATAATCAGGTGGGAAAACGAGAGCTGCACCAGGCTGCAAAGCTGAGACCTTCAGTGCCTGTTTGTGGCAAAGGAGGCAGGGAGAGGAGCTCAGGGCAGAGCTGCAGGGTGGGAAGGGCTGGGCCAGCCCTGCTGACCCTTCCCGAGGGATGAACCCCCAGAGACACCCCCAGGAAAAACACTTCCCGTGGGATAAGGACTGGAGCACACCTCTGTGAGCCCACACCGTGTGCCAGTCCTGCCAGGGACTGCAGGGGCTCCAGGAGAGCTGGAGAGGGGCTGGGGACAAGGCATGGAGGGACAGGAGGCAGGGAATGGATCCCAGTGCCAGAGGGCAGGGCTGGGTGGGATATTGGGCAGGAATTGTGCCCTGGGAGGGTGGGCAGGCCCTGGCACAGGGTGCCCAGAGCAGCTGTGGCTGCCCCTGGATCCCTGGCAGTGCCCAAGGCCAGGCTGGACAGTGGGGCTGGGAGCAGCCTGGGACAGTGGGAGGTGTCCCTGCCATGGCAGGGGTGGGATGGGATGAGCTTTAAGGTCCTTTCCCACCCAAATCATTCTGTGGTTCCAGAATTGTTGGTGATTGAAGGTGATCAGGGCAAGCAGATCATGAAATAATTTCTCCAAAACCTGTGGGAAAACGCAGATTTCCTGGTGTGCTTTTCCTGCTTTTGTGATATATTGCAAATGTCTTCTGGTGGTGATTTGCTGCACTCTTTATCTGGTTTTATCTGCTCTCATTGTTCCCAGGTGCCCTCAGGGGTGTTTGTTTTGCTCTGGACACTGATGGCTCAAGGTGGGTCATGTCCCAGGCCCCCTGCCCACCCTCAGCTCCTCTGTGTGATGAATTTCGGGTGCAGGACTCCTCTGTCCAACTCCTCCTTCCCTGTGGGTGACCCAGCCGGGTGCTCCTCACCCCCTCCGTGCCACTGGCAGTGTCTGTGCCTTGGATTATCATTGTGGAAGGCAAAATTTAGGGAGAAACCGTGGGATTTGGAGAAAAACTGAAAGGCTGGCACATCACTTTTGGGGATGCAGGTGAAAATCCTGGCTCAAACCTAGAAACTGGAGCGAAACTTCATGAAGGAGAGACCTCAAGGATTTTCGTCGTTCCCTGTAAGTCTGAGTGACATCCATCTCTCCAAAACATGCCAGAATTAACCTTCTCCTGCAGGCAGCTCAGGGTGCAATCAGACAACATCGTTTGCTTAAACTCCTTGGGAATTTTGGTCACTTCCAGGGGAAGAAGCCCTTGGCTGCCTCCCTGCTCTCCATCCCCATGGGCAGGCACCGCGTGCTCCATCTGCCTGGGTGGGCACAGCGCTCCAGGGGTAAAAATGTCATGTAATATGAGAGAAAGTGTCAGCAAAATATTTATGTGATGAAATGCTGGCGATCCTTCTGAAGGTCTGTGGCAGGGCAGGGCAGGGCAGAGCCTCCTGCCAGGGTGGCACAGGGAGGGACAGAGGCACAGGAACAGCTCCTTGGCAGTGCTCTCAGGGCTGGAGAGTGAGGGGAGACATTCTGGGGGTGGCACTAGAGGATCTTCAAGGTCCCTTCCAACTCAAAGCATTCTGTGATTGGTTTTTTCTTTCTTTTTAAAGCAATTTCCATGAATTCTGGGTTGGGTTGTTTTTGGTTTTTTTTTTTCCAGAGGAGCTTTCTGGGCTCTTCCACACCAGGACTGTGTTCAGCCCTCACTGTTTCCTGAGGAGCAGGAGCTGAGGTTGTTCCTATCAGCTCTGCAGACGTTTTGATCCTTTTGCTGTCTGTGGATCACAGCCTGAGTACGATGACAGGGTAAAAAAATAGAGTAACTCTGCCTCCCTTTTCCAATGCAAGCCCTTTGCCAAAGCAATAAAAAACTTTAAACAATGGCCAGCCATGACATAAACCAGCCCTGGGGCTGTCTGCCAACATGCACCTCAAGAAAGGAGGTCCAGAAATAAACAGTAACCTATAAAAAGCCCCACAGACTTAAGGAGAGCCCTCTCAGTGTGTTAATTGCTTTCACATCTGGCTCTGAAATGAGGAGTGTGTAAGGCAAGGAGAGGCCACCAAAAGCTCAGTGCAGCTGAGCACAAAAGCATGTGTGCAGCATCCCTCAGCAGAGCCCTCCAGGGCTGCCCAGAGCCCTCAGGGGCTCCCTTTTAAATCCTGTGCTTAAAGTGCCCTGGAATAATGGCGCTGATGTTAATGAACAGCACTGGTTAAGTGATTTCTCAGGTGGGATATTTCAAGGTAAGCCTAGACAAACTGGGCTCGTTTCCCTTCCTCTCCTCCATCAGCCATTGGAGCAGGTCCTGCCTGCCCCTGGGGAGGGCTCAGCGCCAGAGTGGGCGATGGGGGCTGCAGCAAGGCAGAACCTGCGAAGGAAAATAGCTGGGGATGGTTTCCTGAGGCCTTTTCTGTGTGCCAGGGAGGTGAGCCCAGACTGTGACCCTGAAGGGCCAAGGGCTCAGTGAGATCCCCGGGGCAGAGCTGTGTGAGTGCTCTGCACCCTCTGCCCTGGGCTCGTGTTCACCTCTGGGGCCAACGCCTGCTCCTCGTGTGCCCCTGGGTCCCTCTGCTCCTCGTGTGCCCCTGGGTCCCTCTGCACCTCGTGTGCCCCTGGGTCCCTCTGCTCCTCGTGTGCCCCTGGGTCCCTGCTGCTCCTCCTGTGCCCCTGGGTCCCTGCTGCTCCTCCTGTGCCCCTGGCTCCCTGCTGCTCCTCCTGTGCCCCTGGGTCCCTGCTGCTCCCTCACCCTGGGTTTGTGCACCCTCTGAGTGGATTTAGGGTGTGATTTCCCTTTGCTGGCTGCAGGCAGCTCAGAGCACACCAACCCCACTGCCCTGGACTGAGCAGTGCCAGCGAGGCACAGAGCAAAGCCCAGAGCTCCTCCAGCCCAGGGGCACTGAAGGGGCTGCAGGGAGGCTCTCCCTGAGCTCAGTGTTTTATTTCTGGTGGTTCCTGGGCACTGCTGAGAACATCACCAGTAAGTGATGACATTTTCTGAGGTCACCACTGCTGTAATTGCAGGAGTGATCCCAGGCTTAGCCCTGGAGATGAGCAGAGCCTGCCCTGAGCATCTGTGGTTTGGTGGTTGTGACTCATCACGAGAGCTCGGGGAGGGATTTGTGATGATTTATCCATGCCACATTTATTGTTTGGAAGGCTCAGTCAAATGCTGCTCTGGTTGGACTGAATAATTCAGCTTCCAGTCTACTTCTGGTCTACTTTTAGTTTACTTTTGATCTCTTTATTGCTTTCTCTCTCCATTAAGAGTCTCATGTTCAGAGGTGAAAATCATCTCAGAGAGTCATGGAATGGTTTGGGTTGGGAGGAAGCCTAAAGCTCATCTGATCCCACCCTGCCATGGGCAGGGACAGCTCCCACTGTCCCAGGGAGCTCCCAGCCCCGCTCCAGCCCACCCTGGGGTTCTGTGGCTCTGTGAATAACCAGCTGATCCCTTGCAGGCAGGTGCAGTGTTTATGGGAGACAGAGGAATATTCAAACGTGAGTAAAGCTGTGGCCAGGCTGTCCTGGGGACGTGCAGCCTCACAGGGATGCTGTTAAGGATCTGGGGCTGGGTATTTTCAGCAGGGCAGCTCCTGACCCGTGTAATGCTGTATTAATAGACAGCCAGAATGCAGAGCTGCGACACAAACATTGACAGCTCTTGGCAGGAGATTTTGTACTCAGGTGTCCAAATGTGTCCCTGACATTCCAGTCTGGCCAGCCTGGCTGGGAACAGGCACCTCTGCTTCCCACCAGCCTCACGGCTTCACCCTGCCTTTGTTCTTTCATTCTGGGCCGAGCTGGTCGAGGCTGCAGCACAAGCTGTGTCCTCACAAGCTGTGTCCTCACAAGCTGTGTCCTCACAAGCTGTGTCCTCACGTGTCCAGCCCCCCTGGACGTGCCCCAGCACAGCTGGGTGGGGACAGTTTGTCATTCTAGTGATGCTGCAGCTGTTGGAGTTGGAATTAAGGAACCAGGTTTAATTACTCGGATAAAGTGTGGTGGTGTAAAAAGCCTCTTTAATTCGCTGTGGTACTCAGAGATTTGGGATTTTGGGATCACAGGCTGCATGCACTCAGCCGCTACTTGAGAGTCACTTGTGGTGTTTGTTTTACCTGTGCCAATTCTCCTCATCTTTGCAGCTTTTAAAATGTGTGAGAGGAGGTTTGGGTTGGATTTTAGGAGCAGGTTCTTCCCCCAGAGGTGCTGGCACTGCCCAGGCTCCCCAGGGAATGGTCCCGAGGCTGGCAGAGCTCCAGGAGCATTTGGGCAGTGCTGCCAGGGATGCCCAGGGTGGATTTGGGGTGTCTGTGCAGGGCCAGGGGCTGGATCAATGATCCTGGGGGTCCCTCCCAGCTCAGGATGTTCTGTGATTCTGGTGGGACCAAAGCTGGGCCCACGGTGATGTCCCTGCGGTGATGTCCCTGCTGGGATGTCCCCACTGGGGTTTCACCACTGGGGTGTCTGCTGAGGCCACTGAGCTCATGGGACCAAAATACAGCCCAGGTTGGAAAGGACCCATAAAGATCCTGCTCCTTGCAGGACAACCTGCACCTGAACCAGGTGGCCACAAGCGTCACCAGCCACTCAACACCTGCCCCTGGTACCCTCTCAGCAGGGTAGGACACTGGGATGGTTCAGGTTGGAACTGGGATGCCCTGGGAGGTGTTTGCTGGCCCCAGGTTGCCCAACAGCCATTGCTGTGGCCATTCCAGGGCGGGTCAATGGCCAGGACAGGTCACAGAGCCCTGTGAGTGTCACAGAACCCCCAGAGCGTGGTCACTGGCCACGGAACCCCAGGCCATAGCAACGGGGCCGCGTGGCAGCGGTGGCAGAGGCGGGCAGTGCCAGCACCACCACAGCCACAGCAGCCAGTGATGAGCAGCAGCACCCCCCGGCACCCCCAGCCCTGAGCCCACGGCCAGGGGGGAGCTCTGCCTCACGGGGAGGGAGGAGCAGCACAGCCTAGGTACCATCCTCGGCCCCAAACCCTCCTGCGGCCCCAAAGGTCCCAGACTGGGCACTCAGCAGCTCCCGGGGTGTCCGGGGGGATGGAGACTCTCATCCTGGCGTGGATCATCCCAAGGGGGATGCAAGGGCATTTATTTCAGCTGGAAATGCATGGAAAAGCAATCCAGTCCATTCCCAAGGGGTTTTTCTCTCTTAAACACCTGTCAGTGTCTGAAGGGGAAGGGTTTATTTGCAGGGGTGGGAGCCAGGAATAATGGGAAATGAGGAATTAAGGAATAAGGGAAACAAAGGTAGAAGATCTTTCATCCTCTTTAGCAGCTACAATTTGTTTCTCTCCTCCTTCCAAGACCTGACAGAAGATACCAACAGCAAAACTGGTATCAAATCCCTCCCTGTCCAAATGCTTGGATGTTGTTGGAGGGGATTTACGTTCAGGAGATTTAGGGGCTGTGTGGTTGCCCAGGGCAGGGCTGGTCCCATCAGGAGCTGGGCGTTGCAGTGAGAGGCACCACAAGGAGCAGAACTTTCTGAGTGAGGTTTTCCTGTGCCTCCCTCGTGCAGGACCCGCACCAGCAGCACTCCAGGATGGAGCTCTACGGCTATCCCTTAAAAGCCAAGTTTAGCCAGCCGCGGCCACCACCCCCCAAGGTCCTGCCGGCCACCAGCACCATGGCGGCGAGCTACAAGAACCGCGTTCCCTACCACCCCGAGAGCCTCAGCACGCCCTGGATGCCTGACTCCTACTACAAAGCAGCTGCCCTCAACCCCACCTTGTCTCCCCTCACCGAAAGCTTCCCGGGGCTTCCCCCCACCAAGATAGTTCCTTTTATTTCCGAGAGGCCCAACGGCGTCTTCAGCAGGCACTCGCTGGACGACTGGCACAGGTCCAACATGACCAACTACAAGGAGTCGGAGACCACGCGGCACAACGCCGAGCGCCTGCGGGCAGACCTCACCCGCACCATCAAGGACGTGTACCAGCAGGCCAAGAGGACCCAAGGGGAGAGCACCCAGAACCTGGGGGAGCGAGTCAATGACATAGAGTACTGGAAATCCGAGCTCTGCATCGAGCTGGATGCCATGATCAGGGAGACCAACTCCCTGACGGACATGCAGAAGCGGCTGGAGAGAGCCTTGGCCGACACCGAGGGCCCCTTCCAGGTAGGGACCCTGCAGCCCCCAGCCCAAACATCTGCAGCCGCTCAGACCTCTCCCAACGTCCATCCCAGCTCTGTAAGGCTGGAAGGTTTCCATGAAGAGCCCATTAACTGAGTCAGTGATAAACAAATCCCCTGCCTCTGCTGCATGCCCCTCCAGCACAGGCCGAGCACATCACTGCACTGTTTGTTTAACCAAATATTTCTCTATCCAAAATCCTGCTCTGGGACACAAAAGCCAGTGTGTGACTGCGAGGCTCTGGGGACGAGCCTGACGAGGGTCCCTGCGCTCAGCCCTGGGGGACAGGGACACGTGGGCTCCCTCCCACCGACCCCACGCTGATGCTGCACTCACCCAGCGGCCTCGGGCAGCTCCTCCCAGGCTGCCATCCCTGTGCCCACCTGCATTTTCCTCTCCTGCGCTCCCTGAGCTGGGCACTGTCCCTGCAGGGAGCTCTGATGTCACCTCCTGTCCCCCCCAGGTCGCTCACAAGTGTTTGCTCAATCGGGAGAAGAGGATGGGCATCGACCTGGTCAATGATGATGTGGAGAAACAGCTCATCACAGTGAGTCTGCCAGCACACATCCTGTGCCAAAGGTGTTTTTACCTAAACTCCCCCAAACAAGTTTGGCAGCCCTGGTCCCTCGCTGGCTCTTCAGCGCTGGGGAGGTGCTAAATTCTTCAGCTCCCCAAACCTGCTGGGGCAGGGCTGGTGCTCCCACCCAGAGCGTGTCCAGGTTTGTGTGGCTTTTCAGGGCCCTCTGTCCCTCTGTGAGGAGTCTGTGAGATCTGCCAGCACAGATCTCTCTTTATTTATCTGCTCTGTCTCCATACCCACAGCACATTCTGTGTGTTACACACACAGATGGAGAGGGCAGGGCGTGCCTGACAGCTCCTCTGCTCTCCCCAGCTCTATTAGCTGGGCTAATAAAAGATATTAATTCCACTTCCCCCAGCTCTGCTTTGCTCAGAGTGGCTGCAGCAGGACTGTGCTCAGACAGTGGTTTGACAGGAACCATAAAAACCTGCACTCCTGCCTGCCTTTATCTAGGCTGCTTTAAATCAGGAATTAAAAGCAAACATGAGGAGAGCTGGCACAGCAAATGGGATCCTAATGCAGGGTGCAATGAAATAGAATCACTGCAAAAGCCTCACAAAACTGGGAAGGAAATTGCAGCCCCTGGGTCTGTGAAGCCACTGCTCTCCTAGAAGATTTTTTGTTATGACTCAGGCCCTGAAGAATTAAATTATTACTTTAAAAGTCATGAGGGTTTAGGAAAATTATCAGAGCTGGTATCTCCATAATGCCATTTGGGTTTTTAAGTGTTTGGGATGCATTTAGGCTGTGCTTTCAGCTGGCTCCTGCCGACAGGAGGGATGGAAAATCCCTGATCAGCTGCCCCTGGAAACCTTCACGGGGGCAGTGGCTTGTGCTGGAGCCAAGGGGGCCCAGAGCAGCTCGAGCCTTCCTCCAGGGAAGCTGAACCCTGCCCAGAACTGACCAGGGATTTACCCCAAAGTCCTCTTGTCCCGTAGGGATGGGATTTCCTGCAGGGAGGAAAATGGGATGGGGATGGGGATGGGGCTGGGGCTGGGGCTGGGTGGCACTGCTGGCCCAGGGTATCACTGTGGCTTCCGTGTCAGCTCAGGATCCCACTCTGTCTCCCTGTGATGGAACCAAGCAGCCCTGGCCATTGATGTTGACATGGAAAAACCTGGGAACTCATCCTGAAAGTGATTTCAGAGGCCCTGGCCATGGCCACAGCTCCCTCCTGTCCCCTCCCTGGCCATGGCCACTGCCCCCTCCTGCTCCCTCCTGTCCCCTCCCTGGCCGTGGCTCAGCTGCCCCAGAGGGTGCCCTGGGGCTGGGGGTCCCTCCTGCAGCCCCTGTTTGCTGTGGGAAAGGGAAGTCCCTGCTGTGTGCGAGGCTGGAGAGCCCCAGGGGAGGAAGGAGTGCCCCAGGGGAGGAAGGAGTGCCCCAGGGGAGGAAGGAGTACCCGAGTGGCCCTGAGGCTGACAGGGTCTGTTCTGCCTTTGCCCAGGAAATCAAGACCATCAGGTCCTGCCGGGAGAGGCTGCAGCAGTGCCTGGACACGGTGAATTGCCAGCTCATGTAAGGAGGGCTCTGGGCCCTCCCCGGGGCACAGGCAGGGATGCTCCGGGAGCTGCAGGGGAGAGAGATGGGCAGGAAAGCATCTCTTGCCTCCAGCCCACCTGAGACCCTGCTGTGTGCCCCAGGTGCAACAAGGAGGCTCGGCAGGAGCTGGAGAAGGACCTGGCTGACAAGCAGATGGGCCACCACATCGACAGCAAGTGCTACCAGCTGAAGAACAGCTCCAGGGGCATCCACTTCTACAAAGGCGTGGAGAGGGTCGATGCCACGTGAGCGCTGGGGCCTGGCGGGCACGGAGCCTGCCCGGGCAGGGAGCTGGGATATCCCAGCCCTCCTGGAGACACATCCA
>VZRF01007212.1:191-34780 GCA_013396875.1 Vireo altiloquus
TTTTTTTCCTTTTTTTTCTCTTTACTTTCCTTCGGGTCGTTTTCTTTCCCGAACCTGGTGGGGGGAAGGGGTAGGCAGGTACCTACGGCCTACTTTCCATCAGGGGATATCCTCCTCTGAATTTGTCTCAAACGGGGACATCCATTCAGAGCCACACAGACCTGTGTACTTTAGCAGATTCTTTAGCAGAACTGATGACATTTTTCTTGAGTTAACCTTAACTGAGGGTTCTGCAAATCATCCAATTCAGAAAAACAGTGTAAGTGTTAAATTTATAAGCTAGTCTTACAAGGAGTCAGGAACTAGGAAATTAAATTGAAGTTTTATTACAATGTTAAGCATGGTGGCTGAATTTCTGCTTTTTCTTTTACTTATAATAAATCTGGTTGGTTTTTGCATTATATGAAAACATTTCACATGGTTTCTAAAATCTTTCTTCAAAATAATTTTTATCCACTTTTTTGTTTTAATTTCCATATAGTTGCTGATCTGTATTCTTGCTAGTGAGTAAAAACTGATTCTTGCAAAATGGCTTAAATAGTACCAAATCTGATTTCAGTCAGCTTTAATAAACATGGGTTCTATGTAGCACTTGTCAGATGCACCTTTTACTTCCTCATGATCAAATATTACTAGGATGTCTCTGGTTCTTAAAATCATGTAAGAGGTAGGGAAGGGTGTTCCTAGATGCATTATATATATATGAAACTTTTTTTTTTTAAAGCAACTTCAGCTGTCAGAGCAAATATCTGTCAGTTTACATAGCTTTCTAGATAAAGTTCCCTGCAGTGATTTAGTCAGCTTGATTATTATATTTAGAAAAAGTATTTAGATGCCAGTCTTGTATATGGTCTAGTTCTGATTATCTCAGACATCAGTTTGATTCTGATACGCATTCACTAACTTAGTGGTCATTTATTTCACTCTACTATAGGATACAGCAGAATAAGGATAGATGTTTTCTTTTACACTTCACTAAAAGAATGTGAGGTTGCTATTTTGTTATTTCTCATGGCATGACAGTTCTTCTGTACTTGAATGTAGCTCATAAATAACTACCATTCTTGCTACTTTCTGAGGTTAGATAAGAAAAATAAATTACCTGATCAAGTAATGCCTGATCAAAATTGGGTAAAAGGAGTAAATACTCAGTGACTTCACAACTTCTTAGTCTTCTCAAAGGCAGCTGCTTCCCCTCACTGTTTAATTAAGAGTAACCAGGAATGAGAGTGACATCAGTGAGGTACTATAAGCATCCAATTAGCATGATTTTAGCATTATGTTATGAAAATAAATGATTCGTATTTTGGGGAGAATTTATGAAGAAAATAACTTTAAGTATGTGAAAAGGGAAAATAGGATAAAGGGAGGGGTAAATTAATAGGATTTCAGTTAGAATTCATTAAATTAAACTTTACAGATATCTGTTCTGTATAATTTCTGAACCTATTGAATTTAGAAACTAACAAAAATTCTGTTGATTTATTCCAATGGTTCTTGTGCAGTTCCTGAGGATTGGGACTATTGGGGCAGAAGGTGGTGTTGAATGTCAAAATCAATATACTTCATGTGATGCTCTTTAAAGTTTATCTTATCATTAACAAAGAGATCTACTCATTAATAATAGAAAAGGTAGTCATTATTTCAAAGAAATAGATGAAGTCTTGTATTTTTCATGGCAACTGCTTACTGTGGTATTGGCAAGGCTCTGAAAAGGTCGAGAAGTTAGGTTGCTTCATCTAATTTGAATACATTTCCTGGGCTGAGTAATGAAACCTCTATGTACTTTATGTTGTGGGTTTTGGTGTTGGTTTCTTTTTCTTCAGTCTAGTTTTTCTTTATTTTAGATTTTCCTTTCTTTCTTCTGCATGGTAATTCCTGCTATATGAATTTTAGTGTCTCATTAGAGGTTCTAAGGTATTCAAGGAAAGCCTGACCGCAGGCAGCAGAATGAATAGTTTCCTGTAAGGAAAGGAGACTCCTTAGGTATTTAAATAAACAAGGGTTTTCTCCATCTCTTGCTCAAATACAAGGATGAACAGAACATGAAATAAGTGGGATATTTGTACCCTTCTTAAAAAATATTGTATAGCTGGAGACTTCAAAATAATTTGGAACATTTTAGGGGGGGAGATAAAACACTTTTCCTGTTAACTGTGTGTTAAAGTCATTATTCTCCAGTGACAAGTGTTGAGAGTGACTCTTGGATCCAGTGCAAGGCCAGAAGGTGGACTCACTGATCCTTGTGGATCCCTTGAAACTCAGCTGATTCTGCAATTCTGCATTCTTTTAGTTTGCCTTTTTTCTTTGGTAACCTCATAGATGCTGCTCCTCTTTTCTGTTTCAAATTAATAAGTACTATGTGTATTCAGTACAATCAGAAAATAAAGATTAGATTGGTAGATAGATAATACTTTAAATCACACAGAATCACAGAATGACTAGGTTGGAAGAGACCTATAAGATCATTGAGTCCAACCTATGCCATAATACCTCAACTAGACTATGGCACCGA
This sequence comes from Vireo altiloquus, assembly GCA_013396875.1. Lineage (NCBI taxonomy): Eukaryota > Metazoa > Chordata > Aves > Passeriformes > Vireonidae > Vireo > Vireo altiloquus. The sequence continues at coordinate 2,707 of VZRF01007212.1, forward strand.
GTGCCATGTCCAGTCTTTTTTTAAAACACATCCAGGGATGGTGATTCCACCACCTCCCCAGGCAGACTGTTCTAGTACTTTATTATTCTTTCAGTGAAAAACTTTCTTCTAATATCCAACCTATACCTCCTTTGGTGCATCTTGAGACTATGTCCTCTCATTCTATCAGTTGCTACCTGGTGGAAGAGAACAACCTCCACCCATCTTTCAGGAAGTTGTAGAGAGTGATAAGGTCACCTCTAAGTCTCCTTTTCTCCCGGCCAAACAACTTTAGCTCCCTCAATCATTCCTCATAGGACTTGTGTTCCAGGCCCTTCACCAGCCTTGTTGCCCTCCTCTGGACATGCTCAAGCATCTCAGTGTCCTTCCTAAACTGAGGGGCCCAGAACTGGACACAGCACTCAAGGTGTGGCCTCACCAGTGCCGAGTAGAGGGGAAGAATGACCTCCCTGCTCCTGCTGGCCATACAAGTTCTGATACAGGCCAGGATGCCATTGGCCTTCTTGGCCACATGGGCACACTGCTGGCTCATGTTCAGTTGGCTGTCGACCAGTAGCCCCAGGTCCCTTTCTGCCTGGGGGTAGAATGCTTCTAGGTCAACATTGGGATGAAGTTGGTTTTCCTTTACATGTTACAGATCTGTAACAAAGTAATTGACAAATCTACTCTCTAAGTTCAGAATTTAGGTACACCTTTTAAATCTGTATTTCAGAAAAAATAGTGTTTTTCTTGGTCAGTGTTAAGTGCAAAATATGACTCTCATCCTACTGGTGCTTGCGATTTCCTTTGATGGATTTTGCTTCTTTTTTTAAATTTAAAACTGTTTATAAAAATTATTTTAGAGAATGAAATAATATATCTTGTATTTTATCCTGTTGTCAATCCATGGTTTTCTAACTTAAATTTTTAAAAAAGAGAGAAAATGAGAATTATACAGATTTACATTTCCTATCTTTGTCCACAACGTAATTGCTTGAACTTAAATCAGGCTTAGAGATTCATAATTTGCATTATATCATATTAGCCTCCTTCGTTATGTTTGATAGTTCTCTTAAGGTGTCTTTCATTACCATGGAAATCATAACATAGTCTGTTTTCAAGCTAATGGCTGTATATAGCATAAAATTCAGTTCGTTGAGGTTTAAAATGCTCATATAATTCATATTGGATGTCAATTCATATCTGTTCTGTGTGCCTGGAATGCTAATTGTAATTGTAATAAAAATAGTCTCTTTGTACCTTTGGAACCTACAGGCTGAGAATATCTGGAGTGGGTTTATGTACAAAATGTTTGACAACGAGGATCTGAATCATTAATTAACAGATTTTTAAAAAATTAACCTTTGCACCTTTTAGCATAAAGTTAATAATAAATTCCTAGCTCCTGAGTGGAGTGCATTTGTATTTTCTGTTCAGCTGCTGAAACCCTGAAGACAGTTACTATTTTTATATATTCCTTGATAGTGTGATATGCCAACTTTGGTGGGCTGTGGGCAGTGAATATGAATTGTGTATGAACTGAGTGCAACAAAAAGAAAATGCAGAAAACCTGCTTAACACAATACTGGATCATCTGTTAGTCTTAACTGATAGTAGTATTGCATTTGGGATTGTAAAAATAAAATAGACAATACTTGCTAAATGAGAGCCAGATTTTTTTTTTTATTTTTTAAATGAGGGTTCATTTTCCTATTTCTTCCATGATATTTTCATCAAGGATTTGCCTGGGTACTTACAATTCTGCTCCACTGGTATATAAAAGAGTAGTTGCAAAAAAGGCCACCAGGCCACCGGGTTCTACTTTCTGTACATATCATCCTCACATGTACTGTAAATATGATGCCTTTCCAACCATTCTCCAGTTTTCAACTTTCAGAGAAAGCATTTGAAAAAGAGGCTAAGAAAGCACCGTGGGTGGACTTAATTGGCACAAGCTGCTTCACTGGCTTTGGATTACTATGGAGGTCCTGCAAGTTAAGTTTTACAGGAAAAAAAATATTGTAATCTTAACAAGAGATTTTAGCACCAGGAATAGGTTTTGTATTGCATTTAATACTTACATATTAAGAGCAAAGAAATCTTCCTCTTTGAGTTTTTTTCATTAGACAAAGATAATTTCTATGAAAGATATTCTGTGTTAAGATTTCATCTTTGAAGTCATCAAATCCAGAAGCTTCTCCTTTTCCACTCAATTTTGTCTGTTAATGTACATATTTTTCATACTGTTCTAATTAACAATCTACATTACATAAGGTAAATAGATAGCTTTACCAGAGATGGTTTAATCGCAAATTGTAATCGGGGTACACAGGGCAAAGGTTAAATACACAGATGAGAATATTGCATTTATCAGAGAGTTCCAGTTAACTAGACAACTAGACTGTTTTTTGCTGGAAGCAATTTAAAATGTAGCTCCACACCTCCCTCTGCTAAAAAAAAATAAAGCAAACAACTGTATCAGCAATGTGTTTCCTTTTCTTTTTTTCCTCTGAACCATGTGTGCTGAAGAGTCTTAGCTTCACAGACCATTTCAGTCTATGCAGTAGAAAATGAACCATGAATGAAGTTTTGAACATCAGTTTTTGAACACCCAGGGTTCACTAATGATAATTGTTTTAGTTTGGTTACATTAAAAGCAGTAGCATTAAAATACTTAAACTAGACTATATGAACTTGATACTGGACTTTAAAAAACAGATTCCAGTGTGACTGATAATGGATGAGAATTAAATTTATCCTTTGAAACTGGGAGTAGGGAACTATTCAAAGATCTCTCAAAGAAGTATATAAGCTTCCTGAATGTTGGAGATATCAGCGGGAGACAAGCACCATCCGGTGATGATCAACAAGTCTCGCTTTATTAGTACATATCAAGCACTTTTATAATCGTCTTAATGAGGCTCATACATTTCGCAAAGCATAGCTCATGATTGGTTTCTGCCTTGAAGGTCATCTCCACCCATATAAGCATTTTTGCAGTCGAAGTTCCCCATCCTTCAGTTCTCTGTCCCCCCTTCACATCCTGTTTTTGTGTAATAGCTGTGTTCAAGGGCATGCTGTCCTTTGAGTGATAATACACTTCAATAGGCCTAATCTCATCATGTCCCCTTTCTCTTAGCCATACATCCACAACGCTCTCCACACTTCCCCCGTTTTCTTTAAAATCGACGACCATTGCGTCTGTTGCATTCTTTACTTGCTTCATAACACAGCCTAAAAGGATCTTCCCCCATTACAATTAGCAATATGATTCCTAGCCGTCGTAAACCTTCCTTTAAAATTCCTGTAGCCCAGGGACCCAGTTCTCCAATAAGACCTGACAACCCTTTGTCAAATGGGCTAGATTCAACTGTAATCTTCTGTGTATGCCCTTTAAGCCACTGTATTTCTGCATGTATTGATCTGCTGTGATCTGAAAGATTAAAACAACACATACCTTCAAGTGCTTCGCAGCCATGTCCTTGTGCCAATAGGAAAAATCAATTACTGCTCTATTTTGCAAAATCGCATGCCATAAGCTATCTACGTCTCTTGCTAGCTGTGATAATATTTCTGTGGTTACATTAGACTGTTTCACAGCCCAGTAAGCCAGTTTGCTTAAAGAAGTTAATGCATGAGCAGTTCCTATATTGGGTAATAATGAAGCAAAAACTCGTGCCGTAGGTCCCCATAGCTCAACCTTGTCATCGCAATTAGGGCCAAGTGCAGCGATACTGCGTTTCCTCCTAGCTTGGCTGGTAAGGGTCTGCAGGGCGGTTTTATCAGGAGCAAACAGGGAAAGCTTGCCTAGGTATTAATTCCCTGTTTTCTATTGCCGAACACAAAGCAGGTTTGAGTTCAATTATCAGAAGTATTTCCTATCGCAACAGAGCCTAGCATGTCAATTTCCTGAGGATCCCACGGCAGTGTTTTGTTCAAAGAATTTAAGCAACTAGCTACCGTCTCAGATACATTGCCCAGCTTGGTGATGTTACACCATCCTGTTAAATAGCTCACCGCCTCTTCAGAGGTTCCAAAAGGTACTCCAATGAGGCAGGTTTTAAATGGTTCCGAAGCGCTAGCAAGCGATAAGCAAAAGGCAGATTGTCCTGTTTGATTAGCCCATGATAGCCACACATTATTCTGGCTCCATCCCTGCCTGATGATGGCATTTACTCCTATGATTTCGCTTATGCACAGCCAAGTTAGCGAACTCAACACATAAGTCATCCCAATCATTTTTGCTAATTACCCACTCCTTTGGAAGCTTAATGCTTTTACCACACTTAAAGGTTACTATTGCTGTTTGTACGTGACCCAAAATTCTTTCCATTGATGTGCAGCTTCCCTGGTGCGTGCAATAGCAAGCTGTTCTAGGCTCTCAAACAATGATAATCCCTGTCTAAATGGTAAACCTGTGGCCCGTTGTAAAGCCCGAATAGGGTTATTATTATAATTCCAAAGACTCTGGCAATTAGGGCATACCAGTGTAGTCAATTGCTGTTGATAGACCCACAAAATTCTTTTACAACCTCCACACTCTAATTTGATCCAAGCAGCACAATGTCTGCTTTGACAGTCTCAGCAAGGCTGTGAAGACAAGTTCCCGAACTGAATGGTTGGAAAGATTGCTAATACATGAGCTAGTCTCTCCAGGGTGGAGCAGTTATTGATTTGATGATCAAGAGCCTGGTTCACTTTTCCCACTAGTTCTTGTAGCACTGGCTTAGTCGCGAGGAGTAGTTTCTTGTTCAGCTTCTCTTGTCGCTCCTCTTGTTCCGCTTGGCTCATGGCTTAGTGCAGGCTTCGTCCATTGTGCGGGAACCCATACCGAACCTGATGGGGTAGAAACATATGCTCTTCCCCAAAACACAACCTTTGCAGGGCCTTGCCATATTCCTGTTTTAGGATCACAATAGTTAACCCAAACGTCTCTGTCTTTTTCTACCGTACTCTTTTGACCAAAATGAAAGATAGCCGGTGGAAGTTCTGCTTCCCCAAATATACACAAGTGATTCATAACAAATAATGCCTTTCTTGGGGGTCTTTAATATCCCCGTATTTATCTATATATTTCTTTAATGTCCCATTTGCTCTCTCCACGATAGCCTGTCCAGTGGGAGAATGTGGTATTCCAGTAGCATGATTAACCCCCCACAATTTCAAAAACTGTCCTACCCGTTGGCTAACGTATGCCGGGCCATTATCTATTTTAATTTGCTGGGGAACTCCCATCACTGCAAAACAGCTAGTAAGATGTCTAATTACGTGTAAGGCTTTTTCCCCTGCTTGAGCAGTAGCCCAAATATACTTGCTATATGTGTCAATTGTCACATGAACGTACTTTAGACGTCCAAAAGCTATAACATGAGTCACATCCATTTGCCAAAGCTCATTAGCGGAAGTTCCTCGAGGGTTAACTCCTAGCCCTATTCCACAACCTCCATTATGGTGGCTACAAATGGGACATGCCCTTATGATGGTTGATGCTTCTGCACTAGAAATGCCAAATTCCCTTTTTAATCCTCTTGCATTTTGGTGAAAAATAGAATGCGCTTCTTTTGCTATCGTGAGTCGTGGTAGGGGTATGTTCTGTGTTACCGTTACAAGTTTGTCTGCGGGAGCATTTCCTTCCCCTAACCCAATGTCCCATTTGTGGCTTCTAATATGAATAACTGCGTAAGCGTATTCCCTAAGTTTTGTTGCTCTTTGCAATTGTAAGAATAATTCAAACAGTCTTTTGTTATCGACCTCCTTAATGGATGCATCCTCTATTCTATCTACCACCCCAGCTACACAGAGTGAATCAGTAACAATGTTTAAAGGCTCCCTAAAATTCATCATTGCCCACACACTGCCCACAGCTCCAAAGTTTGTAAAGTGTCCACTTCTTTGGCTTGCAAAAGTTTATGTTTCCATGTGCCCGCCTCTTGCCAGGTGATAGCGGCTGTTCTTGACTTCTTTCCTGCATCTGTATACACTGTTAGAGCATTTGGAATTGGGCTCTTTTCTCGTTTTGGCTGCACTAGCCAATTTAATTGTCCCATCCATTGCAGTGGTGGTGCCAATGAGGTTTCTGTTGTGACAGCGCTGCTTCCCCCGAGCAATGCTTCCTGCAGCTCTTCACTGTTATTTAAATACCACTGCAAGGCATCCTTTGTCATGGGAAGACATATAGTATCAGACTCTTGGCCCAAAATTTGTAGCACACGCTCCCGTCCTTTCTTTATGAGGCTCGCTAATGCTTCAATCTTTTGGAGTAGAGTTTTTTGTTGTTGTAGGGGTGGAGATATCCATTCTAATACCCATACCTCCCCCGTTTTCTTTAAAATTTGAGTTAACGCACCCAGTAAATGGCGTNTTTGTCTGCGGGAGCATTTCCTTCCCCTAACCCAATGTCCCATTTGTGGCTTCTAATATGAATAACTGCGTAAGCGTATTCCCTAAGTTTTGTTGCTCTTTGCAATTGTAAGAATAATTCAAACAGTCTTTTGTTATCGACCTCCTTAATGGATGCATCCTCTATTCTATCTACCACCCCAGCTACACAGAGTGAATCAGTAACAATGTTTAAAGGCTCCCTAAAATTCATCATTGCCCACACACTGCCCACAGCTCCAAAGTTTGTAAAGTGTCCACTTCTTTGGCTTGCAAAAGTTTATGTTTCCATGTGCCCGCCTCTTGCCAGGTGATAGCGGCTGTTCTTGACTTCTTTCCTGCATCTGTATACACTGTTAGAGCATTTGGAATTGGGCTCTTTTCTCGTTTTGGCTGCACTAGCCAATTTAATTGTCCCATCCATTGCAGTGGTGGTGCCAATGAGGTTTCTGTTGTGACAGCGCTGCTTCCCCCGAGCAATGCTTCCTGCAGCTCTTCACTGTTATTTAAATACCACTGCAAGGCATCCTTTGTCATGGGAAGACATATAGTATCAGACTCTTGGCCCAAAATTTGTAGCACACGCTCCCGTCCTTTCTTTATGAGGCTCGCTAATGCTTCAATCGTTTGGAGTAGAGTTTTTTGTTGTTGTAGGGGTGGAGATATCCATTCTAATACCCATACCTCCCCCGTTTTCTTTAAAATTTGAGTTAACGCACCCAGTAAATGGCGTGTCCCAAACCATATTGTTAAGTCTATGGGGAGGTCAGGGTCTCTTCGTCTAATTTGACCCTGAGTAATACAGTCCATAATTTGTTGAAGGACAGCACGTTGTGCAGGAGATACCTTGACCGGTTTAGCTGGATCAGTTCCTTTTAGCAAGGGCCAAAGTGTTTCCAATAGTTCATTTCATATTCCTGCTACGGGTTTCAACCACTGTAGATCTCCTAGCAATTTCTGAGTGTCGTTGAGAGTTTTGATGGACATCTGGAAATTTAACTTCTGAGGCATTATTAATTGTTCAGATAATGTCCACCCTAAATATTTCCATGAGGCTGCTCGTTGAATTTTTTCAGGGGCTATAACAAGGTTGTGTTTCACTAGAGTAGCCTGAATTTGCTCTATTTGTTGATTATTGAAGGGCTGATTCTGTGCAAATAATATATCGTCCATATAATGATAGATGATAGCTTGAGGCCATAGCTGCCTCCGTGGTTGCAAGGCTGCATCCACAAACAGTTGACACAAGGTGGGGCTGTTGTGCATCCCTTGAGGCAACACTATCCATTCAAATTGCTTATCGGGTCCTTCTCTGTTTAGAGCGGGTAAGGTAAAAGCGAATCTTTTCATATCTTCTTGGTGCAGGGCAATTGTAAAGAAACAGTCCTTTAAGTCAATTATTAACAATGACCAATTCTGCGGCAGCATCGCAGGATTTGGTAGACCTGGTTGTAATGCTCCCATAGGTTCCATTTGGTTGTTGACTGCCCGTAAATCATGTAAGAGGCGATACTTTCCAGATTTCTTTTTTATAACAAATATTGGGGTATTCCAAGGACTTGTGGATAGTTTCCTGTTGAAATTGTTCTTCCACTAATTCATGAGTGTGTTGAAGACTTTCCCGTTTTAAAGGCCATTGCTTTACCCACACTGGAGATTCAGTTTTCCAAGTTATGGGAATTGGGAAAGTCCAGGCAATGGCCATCATGCCAAAGGGTGCTCATTTGTCAGTATGATTCCAAGCTGTGCCATAATATCCCGGCCAATAAGGCACTGCACGATAGGGGGCAGGTGAACTACAGAAAAAACAGATGTTATGGTCTTTCCTTCAATTGTAACACGTAGAGGTGGTGATCGACTAGCGAGGGTCATACCACCTACTCCAGTCACTGTGGTTGCAGTAGCTTGAAGAGGCCACGTCCGCAGCCAGCATTGTGGGGCTATAATGCTGGAATCTGCTCCTGTGTCCAGAAGACCGGTGAGGGTTTTCTTTTGGCCCTGGTATTCCAATACCACAGTTTTCTTGGGTCTATCATTTAGATCTAATGTCAGCAGTGTCAAACCTCCTGTAGAGCCAAATCCTCCACTTCCTCGGTCCTTCTCATTGACGGGCGCTATGGCTTTTGTAAGTTGTTCCAAAGGTACTAGTTGGGCAATCCTCTGTCCCTTTTGAATCCTGACAGGAGGATACAAAGTATATACCATTATCATAATTTCTCCCATATAGTCTGCATCAATCACCCCGGGCAGTACAAAAAGTCCAAGCATAGATGCAGATGATCGTCCTAGTAGCAATGCTCCTACTGCTTTCCCATGGATTGTAATAGGTCCTTTCTTTCCCGTGGCGATTTTATGTGGGCTTGTTGTCATAATGATCGTCTCTACTGCTGCTGCCAGGTCCACCCCGAGACTCCCTCTTGTTGCTGGTTTAAGCTGCCATCCTGAGGCTGTTGCTGTATTGCAGTGGCCACTTGTGTCTGAGCGCGGCTGCTGGGGTTCGCGCTGGCATTGAAGTTTCCCGAACGTCTGCGACAGGCACCAGTGTTATGGGTGTCTGCTCGACATTTTTGACACCAGACATCCGTGGCGGCACATTCTCAGCGAATATGACCTGTTCCTCCACATCAATAACACTTCATCCGACCCCCGCCTTGAGGAGGTCGCTGGCTTACTGCTGCCGACGCTTGAAGAGGAGCAAGAGCAGCCAACACCTGATTCTGAGATGCTTTTGCCTGTTCTTGTAGCCCTAATCCCAATTCTTTTATAGCTTCTACTAAAAATACTTGAGGTCCTGTGGGCATTGTGGCAGCTCTCTCTAACGCCTCTTCTATGCTCCAATTTGCTCCCAAAGTATTTGTAACACTTTGTGTAGCTGCATTACCATTTTGAAGTGTGCATTGTTTTAATAAGGCGCCTCGCATGTATTGTGGGACTCCTGCCTTTTCAATTGCAGCGGTCACCCTATCTATAAAGGACACAAGCGCTTCTTCCCGTCCTTGTTTTATTCCCATATACACGGGCACGCCACCCGGCTCCTTCACCTTATCTATAACTAGTCTAGCCAGTCTCATTGCTTCCCTACACTTATCCAGCCCGATGAGGGCCTGAGCTTCCATGCGAAGGTATGGACCCAAGCCCATTAACTCATCTACTGTAACTCCATGCAATGGGTCTTCTTGCTGTCTTTGTGCAGCTACTGCACCATTAACTTCTGCTTGCCAGTGGGCATTGAAAAGTAACTGCTGATGTTGGGTAAATATAAGCCTTACTATCCCTTTAAAATCAGATGGCAACAGTACTTGCGTACTCCAAATATAATTTAACATTTGTTTCACAGGCTCGCTAGTTACCCCGAACTGACTCACAGTGGCTCGCAGCTGAGATAACAATTTCCAATCCAAAGCAGTTATCTGTGCCGTAAGGCCTCCATTTGGATTTGCCTGAAACGTTACAGGGCAGGCCAACTCTGTTGCCGCTTGCAGGATCTGCTCATCCCCCTGCGTCATGCCCTCCCTCGCCAGAGCCGCCCATGCCTCACGGCGCTCCCGAGCTATGGCCTCCGCTATAGATCAGATTCTGCCCCAGGGATAGGCTCATTAGCATTGGGCTGGCCGGAGCTTTGCGGTCTCTGATCTGAGGGGAGCGGGGGAGAGGAAGGTCGAGGTCTACAGGCTGGCTCTGACCCTGCGTCCGATTTGGTAGGGCGCAATGGTGGTAAGACCACTGTAGAGACGCTAGGTGGCAACGGCGCACTGCTCAATAGGTCTTTACCATACTCTCTGTTTTTCTTTTGCTCAGTGGTTGCCTGTTGCGCAGCTCTTTTTTCCACCTGACATTGCAGCAACTCATTGTGTACTGCACGCCATAGCTTCCCCAACTTTCTAGCTGTCTTATCATCTTCTAATACCATTTCCCATAATCTATCTCCAAACCTCCTCCATTCTGATAATTCGTGCACTGTATGAGGATTCAGAAAAAACCCCTGAGCAAATCCAAAAGCTAACAACCCAGGCAACTCCTTCTGTAAATCTATTCCCTTAACTTGCCTCCTTACTAAGAAGGCTGTAAATAAATCATGTGCTGCTTGCCTCTCCATACCTTTATTCGTCAGCGCTGTTGCAGCTCCCCAAGGTCTCGGCAGCACGTATCAGCCAGGCTCACCGATGCGGTCACCCAGGGCACGGAACGGAGTTAGAAGTGCTCTTTTGCCGTCCTTGCTGCTTCAGGACCTGATCCCCTTCTCTGATTCTCCCTACACCGGCCGAATCACATCGGGCTCACCATTTGTTGGAGATATCAGCGGGAGACAAGCACCATCCGGTGATGATCAACAAGTCTCGCTTTATTAGTACATATCAAGCACTTTTATAATCATCTTAATGAGGCTCATACATTTCGCAAAGCATAGCTCATGATTGGTTTCTGCCTTGAAGGTCATCTCCACCCATATAAGCATTTTTGCAGTCGAAGTTCCCCATCCTTCAGTTCTCTGTCCCCCCTTCACATCCTGTTTTTGTGTAATAGCTGTGTTCAAGGGCATGCTGTCCTTTGAGTGATAATACACTTCAATAGGCCTAATCTCATCATGTCCCCTTTCTCTTAGCCATACATCCACAACGCTCTCCACACCTGAACACAACACTAAAGCAAAAGCTATATGACTTAGGAAAAAATACTTATATAGAAATTAACCACTTAAAACTGTTCTGTTAAAAATAAATTTCTCCCCCATACTCCTTCTCTAATTTTTGGATGTCTGATACTAGCCAAAGACACCTTGAGAGTGTTTAGCTGTGAAAATTTGATAATGGTGTAATCCCTTTTGTACAGTTATTTAAAAATGCTAGTGTATTGCTGGTAGCAGAGTGCCTATGACAGTACCAGTACCTCCTTTCCCAAAGAAATCTATATGCTGTATAACTTAGATTGGAGGAGTTACTTAGAAACCACACTTGAAGTACTCATTAGGTGTCTTTTACAGAAATTGAAGGTCATTATATTATGGACAGTTCTGAACTATACCAAAATCGAGATTGCATATTTTATGACAGAAATTAACTTCAAATACTGACTCCTGTAGCTGTTAAATAATGAAAAAGAGAAGTTTGCTTTCTAGTGTATAGATCTGAGTTCAGAACATTGCATTTTGAGCTCTTCAGTGCTTTCAAAATTTGGGAATAAAATATTTTTTTAAAAACAGTTGAAGAGATGGGCAAACAAAAATTTTATCAAATTGAATTTTCTTTTAAATTACCTATCAATATTTGATTGTTTTGCAAAGGTTTGTCATACTAATGAGTGATGAATAATTAGAAATCTTTGTAAATTACCCTGGGCAGGGGGATGTCGCTCAGTTGGTAGAGCATGAGACTCAGGGTTGTAGGTTCAAGGCACGTGTTGTTCGCTGGGTTCTGGTTCTCTTTGTTGCTACTGCCATAGTTATTGTTGTTTGTTTGCCCTGTTTTATACATATATATATATATATATGTATATATATATACACATATATATGTATGTATGTATGTTTATATGTATGTATTAGTAAAGAACTATTATTTCTATTCCTTGAATCTTTGCCTGAAAGCCCCTTAATTTCCAAATTATAATAACTGGGAGGGAAGGGGGTTGGATCTTCCATTTCAAGGGAGGTTCCTGCCATCCTTAGCAGACACCTGTGTTTCAAACAAAGACAGAAAAGAATTTGGAAAGTGACTTTTCTTCAACAAAGAACTTGGTGTCAAGTGTGTTGCCTTGAGTGGAACTGTGCCATTGTACTTAATGGGTAGTCTTTCCTTAGGGCTGAAATACAAAACTAGCACAAGATGCCAAAGCTACCATTCCCCTAGGAGCATGCCTATGAAGGGTCCTGAGGAAGAATTAGTATCACACTACACTTGTTTCTCAAGCACCATTAACAAGGCCCTGCATACCAACACTGCATTTTAACTATTTTAACTAATGTTTTAGGGTTAAGACTTTTTTCTCCCTTCCTCAGACATACTGTGCCAGAATCTACTGCCAGGTGGCTGTTGGTTTCATAAACCTTTCTTCCAGCCGTACTCGCCTAAAAAGAGCAAAACAATTGAGCCCAATTTTTTATCAACCAATGAGTGACATTTGTTTTTCTTACTCTAAAGGTATATTGGAGACTTGGTGTTACTACATGCAATGAAACAAGTGTATCAAAACAAAACAATCATGGGAGTCTGAGAGGAAACTCTGCCTCCTTTCTAGGGTTAGGGTTTTACAAATAATAAGCTGCATTAAGCATCTCATATTTTTAAACATCAACTTTTTAATATAAGTTAAAAGTAGCAAGGTAGAATGATAATTAGTTCCAATTTATTAACTACGACATCTTTGCCCTCTCCAATGTTACAAGGTCTTTGATGTGCTCTCTGTGTTGTACAGGGTGTGGATTTGTACTATGCTCGAAATTTAATATAAAATGGAATCTAATCGGTTACTTCAAAAGGTGTGATGAAGTACCCATTGATCCCATCTATTTATAGCTGGTTTACTTTTTTACAAAATAGGCTAGTACATTGCAAGTGGTTCTCTTTCTTTTTCAAAGAATCATTATTTGAAATGATTCTTTGAAATCATGAGGGATGACATAGTTGTAGTCCTACCATGATGAATGCTTAATTCTCTATGAAGTATGAACCACATTAGCGAGAACTGCAGTGTTACCTGTAAGTGCTTTAAAACTGTGTTACTTTACATTATCATCAGAGATAAGAACTAAAGTAGCTGCAAATATTAACACAGATCTTCTACATACTAATAACTGGGGTATTGAATATAAGAGTTATAGCTCTTCCTCCTTCAGTTTTACAGATTTGTTGAGACTTTTTCATTCCAGCACGAGCCATTTAATGAATCAGTTCAAATTAAAATGATTTTGAAATTGCTCATACATCATCATTTAATGTTGTAATCTCTCTTTTCTCATATTTTTCCAGCTTGAAGTAAAAATCTGTATGCCTTCAGAAGATGATCTCTTGAGTGCAGCATGTAGTTTTCTTTGGAAAATATCTAGTGATGCAACATGACACAGTATTGCACTAGTGCCTGCTTTGTGCAGCACTAACAATAGTGGGAATGGCTTTAGTAGCAAGACTAGTTCAGCTATAGTCAGAAATTAATAGCTGACCCTTTAAGAAAAGACACTGCATACATCCATTGTCCTAAAACTAACTGTTAGTTTAACAGGCTGTGTAAGGAAAACCAGGGAAATGCTGTCGTATTTTGGGTTCAGAAAGTCAAATGTATAGTTGCTAGAGGAAGACACCTTTCTCATGACTGTTCCATGTCAAGAAGGGCTATAAGGAAAAAAGTGAATACTAAAACTGTTACTGTGTTTTCCTCTTGCATTCATAAAATTCATCACAATAGAAGTATAATCATAAGAATTCCAAATTTTTATTTATAATAAAGACAAACGAGAGTAAGTTAAGCAGCAATCACAGAGTTGTGTAATGACTATGTAATTTTTGGTGACTTTGCCACTAGTTTTGTAATATAAACAGTGAGTGTTACACTACAAAACATTTGGATTTGTTTCACTCAAGTAGATTTCAAAAGATTCTGTCCTTTCGAGTCTACAAGATGTGCACATAAAATTCAGCTTGTTTAATTTTCTTACTGGACAGCATGTTACTGAAAAAATACACTGTTTTTATATAGTATTATTTCTGTAAAATTCCATTAAAATATTTAGAATATTTATTTCTCTTAATGTGCTGAATTATCATTCTCATCATTTTACTGATGAGAATGGAATATCTTGACTGATATGAAAGAGTTTTCATCATGATTACCACAAAATGTTTATTAGGATGGTGTGGTGGTCAACAAACTTTGACTTTTAAACCTGACTTTTGTTATTAGCAACCAGTTTTACCACTAAGTGAAATAGAAAGACACAGATTGTTGTATAGCTCCTAATGTACCTTCCACTGAGGTCAATGTCAGCCAAATTGCTGACATAATTGTTAAGTTGGCCTCTTTCCTGTAAATAATGTACTGCAACTCTGTTTCCTATTCTCACATTTGCAGTCTTTGAAACCCTGACATATGGTTAAGGGTGTACTGTATGCAAATAAAGATAATCTCTGTCCAAAGAGCAGTCCTGCTGATCTGACATGGTCTTCCACCCCTTTTTGCTACTGTTGTGCCTTAGTTATTTGATCTTAATGTGAGTTTTGCTAATTGAACTGCATTTAATAAATAAACTCAGACAAGCTTCCTGAAAACGTATATATTGGTGAAGTTTTGCAACAAGAACAGGCAACATAAGATACAGGTGAAAGACATGTTGGGCTGTGAACAAACCTGTAAGAACTGGATTCATTTTGATCCTACTAATGCTATACAGTTCATGTCTCCTAACCCTGGCATTTCTGCACAATCATGAGGGAGCTGTGTGGGATTTTGCTTACAGCATAAATGGATTTGTGAAACATAGGAATTTGAATTATGATTATCCAAAGACTTTTATCACAAATATTACTTTTGATTCCTGAGATGCATAGTAATGCATAATTTTGTATGTGCAGACATTTTTTCCTAAATACACCCAAATGGGAGTGTATAAATATATTATCAAGGATCTACATCACCTCTGCTTTTCTGAAATTTTTGAAATAAATACAAGGTTCTTACCATGATAATGAGTAGTACATATAACTAGAAAAGTGTGGGTTTGTAAATTTTCAATTGTTTTCATTTTGATCCCCAGGAAAAAGAAATATAAAAGGAAATACCTTGTATTATGGCTGACTGCAGTTCTAGAAATACATATGCTTGTACATACAAAGGCTGTTTTTCCTTGATGTTCAATTTCTTTCTTGGTTTCATATGAGAAAATGCACCAGGTGGAAGGAACAATTGGTCTGAAAATGTAGCTGTTACTTTCTGATGGTTTTGGTTTTTTCAGAATAATAAACCACTCATGGTGCGAGTGAGCAAATAATGATAAAATTATCAGAAAGTTGATACTCCATATTTTGTAGTTAGCACAAATAATAAAATGCGTATGTTTAATACAATTTTCACCTTGTAAGCAACTAATCCTTTCCATACCTAATAATACCATAATTTTCCATAATCAAAATCCTTCATGTTTTAGTTATGTATCTGAGTATAAATGCTACAAGGCAAAACATATCACTCTGTAAAAGAGTGCACTTGTCCTGGGTAATTGATTTCATATTGCAATTGCCCTTGAGAAAACCATTCTACACTAAGCTAAATCAATAAACCCTTTAAATTGCTGTTGAATTATATCGGTTATACTTGTTTTCTAATCTTCTTGGAATGCATAGTGGTAAACAGAAGTGTTTATTTTACAGCCTCCTGGAAGACTGGCTGCTGTTCACTTTGATTGTAACTAATCAAAGTGAATGTAATTCACTTTGTAACTAATTTGTAACTAATTTTTGCTACAGCCTGTGTAGTTTCTCACAGTCAGACTGCTCTTTGTCTGTATTTCCAAGTACAGACGGGAAGGCAAGTACTTATACTGGGGGACTGGGTCTTCCCCTGGACTCTGTCTATATTATCCAAAGTCCAGCACCAGCAAAAAAGCTCAGTTGTCTAAAGTTTTTCGTTTAAATTACCATTTTAACTCCCTCAAAACTAAGCCATTATCAGAGGGAAGTTGAAGATAAGTTCAAAATAAATGATGCAAGCTATTTAAATAAGTTATTTAACATTAAATATATTTAAATTCAGTTTGACCATCACCTTTTTTCTTAGTGTAGGTAAATCCCTGCACATTTACTGCACAGGAGCAGAGTTTTAACTGAGATGAGATTATTTGCAAACTACCTGCCCTAAGTATTTCCTAATCTTTGTTTTTCTTGTTGGGGAATTAGAAGGATTTTTAAGTTATGCCTAGAGTTGTTCAAATTTCAACTCAAATCCTGAACATCTTTTGAATGGAATTTTTACTTTCAAATTATATATTAATTTTGTATATGAAAATAAATAATCCCGAGAATAGTATTATGAAATTGTCATGATCCGCAAGTACAAGCGGGGGTCGTGATAGGTTCTTTGATCTCAAGAGTGCAAAAGATACACGGGAAAACAGTATTAATCAAAGCAATAATGCACTTTTATTGTGCCAACATCAGCTTTATGCGATAGAGGGGAGAGAGAGAGAGAGAAGAGGTGAAACGGATAGTGAGGAGAAAGAGGGGGAAGGGAATATAACTACCAACGAAGAGACGAGAACCCTCATGGTCCAGCCAATAGGTCCTCTTCTTCCGTGGGGGGATCCCAAAAAGAATCTCTTTGAAAAGTCCCTTTATAGTCCTTTCTGAAGCGAGGGGCAGCTGGCCAAAAGGTGGGGAAATCCACTGCCATTGTTGTGAGGAGCCTGTACAGGACAGGTGTATGGGACAGATAATGAGGCACAGGACAGGTGTACTGGACAGATCATTAGGATGAGGCACAGGACAGGTGTACTGGACAGATCAGTCCTTTTCGCTTCAGCACAGTCCTGCTCCGCCTTGGCAGCCAGCACAAACGCAGCCCACGACGACCTGCACTAATTTCGTTAGGAATGTCTACCAGTTCTCAGTGAGGCACACCTTGCAGGCAACACTTTGGCAGGCATCCCACCTCAGCCAGGCCAGCACTCCAGTCAGGGTCTGCTGGGGATCTTCAAAGGGTCTTGTGACGAACGTGAGGCAGATGAAGGATCTTCGGACTGTCTCTCACAGAAATCTGATATTTGGGGAATTTAGAAAAGTTTAAATTCTGCAGTAACATTTGCAGACTGGGGGTTGGACAGCTTACATGCTGATAATGTGGAAAATTTCTTCAGAGTGTATTTAGAATACCTCAGCATTGCTACAGTAACGCCACAAACCATCCTTTCCAAATTTGATATGGTTATTTTGGAGATCACTTGAGTGAAAATCACGAAAGACAATGCAAAATGTAGACAAATGTGTGACAGTCATGCTAAGAAAAAGTGTACGTAAAGACAATTTTAGTAAAGTAACGTATGTTTCAGTTCTAATAAACATGTGCTGAATACAGAGTGAAGGAAGATCTTTTACAGGAGAAATTATATATTGAACCATCATCTTGCATATATTGTGAATTTCAGGCATGTATACGTACCATTCCTTGAATGATCCCTTAAATGGCTACTTAGAAACAGAGACTAGACAGGAATAAAGGAAAAAAGGAGGTATTTATTTGAAAGGCCTTCAGATGTACATTTTTGGGCTCCAGAGGGTCCTGCCGCAGTGGGTCCCAAAATGGACGACAGGTCACGAGTTCGTCACACTTGGATATCAGCATAAATTCACCAACCAGAACCCAGCTAATGATGTAATTTCCCCAAGCTTGCCCCCCTCTTCCCAAGATGATGGTTTACATTTCTTGTTCTGCGTGTCCTTGGAGACCAAGTTAGAGAGGTTTGTTATGTCTATCTTAGCATAGAGAACAGCACTTGACAAGCTACAGGAAACTTGATTTGAAAAATATAAAATTTGAAACCTAAGGCATCAGAAAGAAACTTTGTCTCACTAAATGTCTTGATGAAGAATTTAGTTACGCAGCATTTTCTTTCATTGGACTAGCAATGGAAATATCATTCAAAGATGTGAAAGGAGAAGGAAAAATCAAATAAATGTATGGACACAGCTGTTGTGTCAGTTACATATTCTCTGAGCAGGTTTAGTTCACATAGTTCTTGGTGCAGCTCAAGAAGCATTTATGTCACTGGGAACTTGATAAAAATAAAAAACTAGGAGTGAAGTTCCATTTATTTCCATCTAGAAAACATACCAGATGCTGGCTGCTGATGGAGCCATCTGCTAAGGGAGGACTTAATGACTGAGAAAAGGAAAGTCTGTAGGAAGTGAGCTGGGAATTTGTTGTCACTATTTGCTTTTAATATCTGCTTGTTAACATAGCTGCATTTCAGCAATTCAGAAGGATTTTCTCAACAGCAAACACAAATTTGATTGAAATTCGATAAGCTTAGCACTTGATTTGCATTTGCTATGTGGTAAATTTAGCTGTTTCTTCCCTCCCCATGTAATTCTCATCATGGTATAGTCAGAAAATAGGTATTTTTTAATGAATTTGAAAGACTGTAATGGGAAGACATAGAAACGTTTATATTTGCACTTGGTAATGCTTTCCATTATATATTACACTGGTATCTTTGAAAAACCTCTCATCTATCTGTAGTTCTCATAGAGTCTCAAAAAAGAAAAGGGTGAAGTTGTGAAGGTAGTGATGTTTCTTCATTGTTCTGAGTAATTTAAAGATGAAGCAGCTATGGAATCAGTGTCCAAATGCAGGTATGGCATACAACTGTAGTTTGTCTTCTAATTTGTCCTTCTTCCTTGCCACAAGAACATCATAACCTTGTCTTGATCAAGAGTTGAGTAACTGAACGTAGTGAGCCCTGGCAAACAGGACAATATAAACAGGAACCAGATTAAGTGTTGGTATGGTCTGTGGATCAACAAAAATTACAGCTACTGAACTCAGATACTGAAATGATACATTAAAATCAAACAACAAAAAATAATGTTTTTAACTGCTTTAGGAACTGGATGAGTAAACACAGTGAGAACACTGATGGAAAGAAGGGGGCAAATTGCCTGAATGTTTTGTCATAGATCTTCAGTGTTTTTCAAAATAGAAAGGTTAAGCGAAAACCACAAAAGATTTAATTAAGAATTTATCTAAATTGCATCAAAGTCCTACACACCAGTAAGATAAGTTTCCAAATGGATGGATGAAATGGTGATTAATAAGTATCATTCCTATTAACCTAAAGTGACTTCTATAAATATAAAATTTTCTATCCAAAAGAAAACTCATAATTAAATCTAATGTAAAGAAGTAAAGCATGGTTGTTTGGCTGACCTATGTCATGTTATCCATTAGTGTCTATCCATTCACATGTTACTCTGTTTTTTCAGATACATTACTGATGACTCATCAAGCAATAAATATCACAGTCAATTTTTATTAGACAATGAAATGTTATTTAGCTTAATTGTATGAAGACAAACTTCATACAAACTTTATAAAGAGAAAAATCAATATGGTTTTAGCATCTGGCCCAATGGGAAGAGTAGCTGTTACTTTTAATGTATCACTTTTTACAAAATTCAGTTTCAGTACATTTTGGAAGGAAACAGACAGAACCATTTAACAGGATAAAGAATAGTTGAATTAATACACAGAGCTCTGTATGTCATCTGTTGAAAGGAGAGACACAAGTAGATATTGTGCTATATTGCAATGTTTTCTGCTTACAGCTATTTCTGAGTAACTTCCTGTCATTTAATTTGAGAGGATTATGTATCTCTTATATAAATTTGCAGTATTTGGCAAATATTAGAGAAATAATTTTGCTTTTATACCCCTTTCATTTGCTTTGCATTTCTTGTTCTTTAAAATCTTTTCTTTCCAGCATTTCTCTTTAATGTTTTGCAATCTAACAGATTTTTGAAATTGCCAGTTCTGTTGTTTCCCAGGTACTTGTCTGTTCCTTATAATTTGTATTCACTAGTTGGTTTACATTTTGTTGCTCCAAACTTCCCTCATGTAAATTATGCTGAAAGCAGTATTGATTAGAATTGTATTGATCTGTGAACTTTACTGAACTAAGTCATTAAACACTGAAACAGACTTTCAGGGGATACTCACTGATAGTTTTGTCAAGTAAAGTAGAAATATTTCAACTTCATATCAACGGAGAGAACAGTTTGGACAGAAGGAGATTTTCTATCATTTTCTATAGATTTCATGATGTTGTTAGGTTCCTTTTTTATCAAATATAATAGTGTCCATCAGAATGTAGTAATGTCCATCAAAATTTAATGTAAAATTCCAAAGCAGATACAGGATTAAATTATACAACTAGCTGTAACAGAAATGGTAACCTGACTCTGTTGTAAGAGACGTTAATGAGGAGACATTATTAACACCGCTGTATTTAAGGGTGGTAGCACTGAGGTCTTAGCCAAAAGTTTTAGATATGCAGTGGAACAACAGACCAAAGGTAGTGTAATGGACATAAATGTTGAAGAGTATCAGAACTGAAAAGGGTAAAATTAGGAAAAGAATGGATTGGTGTGCTAAATTTAAAGACTAAATCCTGTAGAACTCATGTAGAACTCTATTACTCTATTATTCTCTATTCTGTTATTCAGTCCATATTAATGCAATCTGTATTTGAATAGTTGTAAAGAGTTTAATATTTTCCTTTTCAGAAGATGTCTGTTCCTTATTACAGCTGTATAAATCCAGTAAGAATTCTGTGCTATAGACACAGTCCCTGCTGAATGATAACTTAAGGAAGAAGTCTCAACACACCTATATATATGTTTGGGGGGAGGAATTATTGTTATGCAGGTTTAATCACGTGGGTTTGCACAGTCCTTCCTCATGTTAAATCTCTGGGGTTTCTTGCCTGTGTACTTTTTAGTGGATGAATACAACTTTTTTTCTTTGGGTCATATTTTCAGTATCATGTTGTTCATGATGATTCAACTTGCTGTTTCATTTCCTGGAGCCAGCTATCTATGCCAGCTGCAAATTTTCAGAAATCTTCTTCTTCTCCTTTACTCATTGATGGGAACTGGCAATTGCATCTTTTCCCTGATGGGTCTTTGATTCTACACTGTCAAGAGTCTTCCAAAAGATGCTAGATTCTTTTGGTTTGTTTACAATGAGTGCATTACAAAATCAGAATAAATAGATGCAACGGGCCTTATTCTCTAGATGCTAACTGTGTAGAAACCAAATAAAATAGACCAGCACTCCTACTATTTTCTGGGCTATTAAACTTAGAATTGGTTGGGCACTGAAGTCTACTTAAGTAGTCATAACCTGCTATAGTCATATACATCCTGATAATGGGATTTTTATTTCAACTGTTAATAAATCAAGCCTGGACCACAATGTTATATACACTATTCTCAGTAAATCATAGAGTCTTAAAATGGCTTGAGTTGTAAGGGACCTTAAAGATCATAGTTCCCACCGACTTCCCTTGGTCCAGGGAGACCTCTCACTAGATCAGGTTGCCCAAAGCCTCATCCAACTTGGCCTTGAACACTTCCAGGAGTGGGGCATCCATAGCTTCTCTTGGCAACCTGTTCCAGTGCCTCAGCACTCTCAGAGTAAATAATCTCTTCCTAATATCTAATCTAACCCTACATTCTTTCAGTTTCAATCCATTCCCCCTTGTCCTAACACTATATGCCCTTGTAAAAAGCCTCTCTCCGTCTTTCTTTACCCTTGAGGTATTGGAGTCCAAAATTAGGTCATCCCAAAACCTTCTCTTCTCTGGGCTGAAAAATTAAATTTCTCTTAGTCTTTCTTTCCTTGTAGGAGAGATGTTCCATCCCTCTAATCATTATGGTGACCTGCACTGGACTTACTCCAACAGCTCCATGTCCTTCTTGTGCTGGGGCTGCAGAGCTGGATGCAGCACTGCAGGTGGGAGCTCACCAGAGCAGAGGAGCACAATCCTCTCCGTCTCATGCTGGCCATGGTATTTTGGATGCAGCCTAAGACATTGGTGGCTTTCTGGGCTGCAATTGCACATTCCTGGCTCATGTCCAGCCTCTCACCCACCAGCACCCCCGAGTCATTCTCAGCAGGACTGCTCTTGATCTGTTCATCAGCCTGTATTAATGCCATGGGTTGCCCTGACCCAAGTGCAGTGCCTTGCATGAAGTCTAATTAAACCTCATGAGATTCCCATGGGCCCAGTTGTTGAGCTTGTCCACGTCTCTCTGGATGCCATCCCATCCTTCAGGCATGTCAACTGCATCCTTAGCTTGGTGTCATCTGCAAACTTGCTGAGGGTGCACTCAATTACTTCATCTATATCTTTAATGAAGATACTAAATAACACTTGCCCCAATATGGACCCCTGAGGGATACTGTGATCACTACTCTCTGGACATCCACGCAACGAATTCCTTATCCACCTAACAGTCCACGCATCAAATCCAATTTCTCTCCAGTGCGGTGGGGTACTCTGTGAAAGGCTTTACAGAAGACCAGATAAATGGCATCTGTAGCCCTTCTCTTGTCCACTGATGTAGTCACCCCATCACAGAAGGCAACTGGGTTGGTCAGACAGGACCAGTGCTTGGTGAGGCTGTGATGCCTGTCCCAAATCACCTCCCTGTTCCCCATGTGCTTCAGCACAGCTTCTAGGAAGATCTGTTCCATGACCTTCCTAGCACACAGGTGAAACAGACAGGTCAGTAGTTCCCAGGGTCCTCCCTTCTCTCCGTTTAAAATATGGGTACAATGTTTCCCTTTTTTTCAGTCACATGGGACTTAACCTGACTGCCATGACTTTGCAAATATCATGGCTTAGCAACATCAGCCAATTCTCTCAGAACTCTCTAATGCATCTCATTGGGTCACATAGATTTGTGTATGTCCAGGTTCCTAAGGTGATCATAAACCTCATCTTTATCAACAAAATATTTTGCACAACCAGTAAAGGTCAGGTAAATAATACTTTTCTTCATTTCCTCCTATATTCCCAGTTCCTCCCTGCTCCCTGTTCCCACTTCCCCCTCTCACCCCACCTCAGTCTGAAACAGTGTTCAGGTAATGCCCAGATACAAAATATAGAATGTAAGTGTCATTTGAGTATGGAGAATAGTTGCATTTGACAAAGGCTGGATTTCAGCAAAAGCATATCTGCTGATCAGCTTAATGCTTATATGATTTTTCCCAAATGTAATAGTTAATGCAGAATTAAATCACGTAGAAGTAGTTGAAACTCAGGTTACTCAGATACTGTTATAATATTTTTTTAATTTATATATATGTGCTATAATTATATGTAGCACACTTTATCTAGATGGCCTGATCATTTTGGGTTTTGATCACTAACAACAAATTTCACAGATTTTCTAGATTAAAAATGTTCATATTTAGACAGAAAAATCAGCATTACAATGCTCTGTTATATTACAAATTATTTACATTTCATTTGATTTTTGTACAGTTCTAAAGATTCTTATCTTTGATAGGTAGGAAGTCTCCACAACTCACAAGTTATGAAGTAGGTATGCTTATTTCAGTGCTGGGCGCATGGGGGATAGCTCCTCCAAAGGCATGCACGCCACCAGGGCGTTCGACTTGGTATATATCGGGTTGCAAGTTACATATGCTTTAAGTTTCCCAGTATGGCTATACATATTCATCACCTAGCCCTGCCTAGCCCCGATTCATATTATAATGAGCTCAAAAGTAATTTTGTGGCTGAGCAGTGCCTCCTGGTGGTCATGGACGGGGTCTCATGATGAAGTAAGTGATTCTCCCTCAGTGCTGAACTTTTCACCTTGCCTCCTTGTGCATGTTTCCTGGTCTCTTGATCTCAGTCCAAAACTCAAAGCCAGTTTCAGCTGGTTTGGAGTCCAAGGAGCAAGAACCAGGCCTCGGTGGCTTCCTTTTTTACAATAGTCCTATATCCTCCCATTCTGCTTTTGACAAGCATAATAAATGTTTATCAAACAGCATACACTGTTTAGCAAGTAGCCCCTAGTAAATCATTCCTTGATCTCTAACCCCCTTGCTTCATCTTCAACTTCCATATATGCTGACTTAGAATTATGATAAATCTTTTTCTCATTTGAATATAAACCAGATTCATGTGCACACTTCCACTACCAAGAATACCTTCAAAAGATTGCTTTAGAAACATCTAGGTTACCATGCACTTTGCAAGGGTACTTTGTAGCCAGTACTTGTTACAATTTGTTACCTCTCATCAACTTACCAAATTTTCTTAGAATTTACAATAGTATGCCCTAAACTAGTAATTGTAATTGGAGCACAGAAGTGTTTTTAGAAAGAGGAGCTTAAAAACAAACTGATGAATGTTTGCTGAAGGAGTGTCTCAGTTTAGAGACAAATTTTAGAAGAAAACGCTCTGGAAGCCGTGTTTTTTCTAAAGAGAAGGGCTTCAGTAATGCCTTTGAAAAGTGAAAAAAAATAAAACTTTATTAACAAAGCAAGATACCCAAAAGGCACAGGAAAGAAAAAATTGAACCTTACACCCCACCTGGCCGCGTGGCCAGAAGGCAAAGATGGCAGCTGCTCCCTTTGTCCCAGGGAAGAAAAGAGTCCATGCAGCTCAGGCAAAAAGCTGATAGGAACCTGATGGGCTTCTGGCGTAGGTCTGCTCCTCACAGCAGGCATAACTGGTGGGTTTTAGTGTCCTTTCTTTTGCTGGCTCGGTCTTTCCTGGGCTTTGGACTGTCCGGGGCCACTGCCGCAGGCTCCCCAGACTGGGAGAAAAAACAAGCCAAAACAGTTCAAGGGAAAACAAAAACCAAAAAGAAACAACGGAAAGATCTCTGCTGGAGTCCAGGGAAAAAGGTGGGAAAAGAAAAAAAAGAAGCTTCGTGCCTAAGCAAGCAAAAATACTAATCCAACAAAGGCAACAAAGTAACAATTTGTCACCGCCCAAGCACGCCAGAGAGAGAGCTCAAGCAATACCCACACTGCGGTTCTCAGGCTCCGGCCCTGCCCCCTGGTTCATATTTACAGTACAGCAGCCATTTCTGAGCATACCATAGACAATTAGGGAATAAAGTATCATCATAAAAGACAACTTTTATCATAAAATCATAAAACCCCAAGACAAGGAGACACCTACTTTAATTTGTCCTAAACCACAGACTTTATTCCAATTTTCTCCTGTTTTAAGGGCTGGGTTTTTTTCAGTCAGGCACATCTATGTACCAGAAATAATTTAATTCTTTATGAAAGTTTTATTTCAAAGGTAGGTTTGGTAAACCTCACTAGAAAATAAAATCAATAGTCATTTGTTCTGACATAGTCCGTGGAAAAATTATTTCAATCCTTACTTTGAAGACTAAAAGCTTAATTTCTAATATTTAAGGAAGTAACAGTCAGAGGTGGAATGATCTCTGGGGTGCAAGTCTTTCTAGTTACTAGAAATTTGCCTCTGTTGTATACAGAAAATTAGAATGTGTTAGAATATTTATTAATATCTATTAAACTGTGTCAGTAGAAGAGTAAAAGAGCTGAGTAATCTTAAAACTATAAGTAAATATCATTCCCTTGAAAACAGATTATATTGAAATTTACACTGGCACTACATTAATAAGATAGTGGTAAAAGTGAAACAACTTGGAATTAGAGTACTACAGATTATTGTAACAAGCAGAGTATTGCTAAACGGTTCTATTTCATAATGAGCATTTTAAAAAACCCATTAATATGCTGAAATGATAAATATTCATTTTAAAACCAAGATATGCTGACAATGCCACATTAAATTGCAGAATGGTGTAAACTGTTGTAACCTAATATTCAGAGAACAGATCTGTGTATAATTTCATAGTGGGTTTCCTAGGAATGAGTTTAATTATATGTTATATATAATCACATAACATGTATTTCAAACTGCGAGAGAACCTTGACAATTTTTGAGGATTCAAAGTTTTCAGAAAATCACTAGAATTTGATGATGTTGTGTTGACACATCACATACACTGAGTCAGCTTTTTTCAGAACTGTCCTGTAGTATAAACCTGGCATACGAGTTCAGCATAAGCAAGTTGTTAAATTCAGATATTATTTTTCTGTCTGCAAGAATCCAGCATCCACCCACACCCACATAACATGCTATTGAATTTAACATTTCAACCTTTTCCTGATGAAGTTACTTCTCTTACTTTCTTCTACATGGTGAAGGATGATGCCATCCTCCTTAAAGACCCATATGCTTCATTCTGACAGGTACCCAGATATAGATGAGGTGTTCTTTCATCTTAAATCTTCTCCAGCTCCTGTGAATTGTTCTGATTAAGTCTTCTAACATCTGGTTCAATTGCTTTACATGTTGCAGTTTTTCTTAATTGAACAAATAATCTTGTTAATCAAACTCAGATGAATGTGCTTATATTCATCAGGACAAAATTTCTGTATTTATAAAGATGTGGTTTATAACTGATATGTTTTCAAATATGAAATAAATGCTATAGGGAAATCCATGGGGAAAGCATTCTTTTTTTATTAATCTAGCATTAGCTTCAGAAAATACACTATGCTTTTCATATAATAACACAGCTGCAGACAGTTGGCATGCTGATGTAGAAAACTGACGTGTGTGAAACCTTCCTAACAATGCTTATCAAATGCACGTGAGACTAAAATTCGGTTATTTAGAATTCAAGAAGGGAAGAATAAGAAAACTAATTGACCATAGATCTTTCCTTAAACCCAATCCTGAGATTCCCATTAATATTAAGGAAGTCCTTGCCTGTATCAGGAATAGTCTGGCCAACAGGACCAGGGAAGTCATTCTTTCCCTCTACTCGGCACTGGTTAGGCCGCACCTTGAGTGCTGTTCTGGTGCCCCTCAATTTGGTAAGGATGTTGAGATGCTCAAATGTGTCCAGAGAAGGGCAACAAGGCTGGTGAAGGGCCTGGAATACAAGTCCTATGAAGAGCAGCTGAGGGAGCTGGAGTTGTTTAGCCTGGAGGAAAGGAGGCTCAGGGCAGACCTTATCACTCTCTACAGCTCCCTCAAAGGAGGTTGCAAGCCAGGGGGTCGGTCTCTTCTAGGCAACCAGCAACAGTATGAGAAGACACAGTGTTAAGCTGCGCCAGGGAAGTTTAGGCTCGACATTAGGAAGAACAGAAAGGCTGGACACAGAAAGCATGATTAGGCACTGGAATGGGCTGCCCAGGGAGATGGTGGAGTCACCATCCCTGGAGGATTTTTAAAAAAGACTGGACGTGCACTTAGTTCCATGGTTTAGTTGATAAGGTGGTGTTAGGTCAGAGGCTGGCCTTGATGATCTTGAAGGTCTTTTCCAATCTAGTTAATTCAGTGATTCTGTGAAGTCTTAAAGTGCAGATACATTCAGTTTTGTTGAGAACAGGAGAGTTCTTGAATAATCTAAGTGATTCATGATTAGATCACTTTTTTACAAATTTACCTTTTTTCACTTGAATTGCACTTTGTTGATTTAAATTACACAAGTTCTCAATGTAGAAATTGAGGTGACCAAAACACGGCCAGATCAGACGGCGTGATCTGAGGGTTTGTTGGTTATCACGCGGGTGTAGAGTTGAATTTTACTGTATTTAAATATATGAGTACTGTTCTTGGACACAGTGCATAGTCAGGGCTTGATATCAGAGATAATATTGACCAGAACAGAAAACCTTTGAGACCTAATAGTTAATAGCTATGTCTTGTATCTTCATCCCTTTTTTTTAAAAAAAATACCTCCCAATAGTGTTACAACCCATCCCTGAAGGCAGGGTTACTGAGGTTCTTGTTAATATATCCCTTGGGGTGGATTTGAGTTAAAGAACACTGAATGACTGGTTTTTACATATATATATGTATATATTAGAACAACTTGGCTGCAATTCAAAGGAGATACGTAACCATTTTGGTTATTATTATCTATAATAATATAACAATATCAAAGTATAAAGTTATCATTTAAGAAAATGTCTAAGGAAAAGAAAGGATAAGAGTAGATAATGGAGAGAAAAGGTATCACTTTCTGTGGATCCAATGACAAGACTTGATTTTTGCAATTTCAGTACCTGTTGTTAAAAGTAACAGTCACTCCTTGATCAGTCAGGGGTGGGGGAAGCCCACGAAACACAGATTTCAATGAGTTAAGATGCAGTCACATTTAGGTGGGAATGCCCACCCATCTACCCTGGGGGGAGTTTTGACACTGTGGATCATGCACAGTCCTCTGGTGGAAGACCCCAGAAATAAGTACAGGGGCACTTCAATGTCACTGGTGGTTGCAGGTGACATCTGTCCCAAAACTGGGGTGATATGTCTATAAACAGTGCCTTCCTTTCCCACAGTTTGCCACAGTGGGAATTTTTGTCCAGATGCATTAACGAGGATGTACTAACCAGACCTCACCTCTGCCAGGCCTGGAATTAGAACTTTCCTGTTGCAAGTTCCTCCCTTCTATATTTACCTCTAGTTTCTTCTGCGATGGCTTTTCTTGTGGCAAGTTCCTTCTGTGGCTTTGACAGAAGGAGACAGGCAACTGTGCTCTTTAAGTCCTTACAAACAGTTATGAGGGTTTGATTTGATTTGTGCCTCACTGTGGTTTGGTTGTTGGCTTTTTGTCTCCACCTTTCTGCACAGTGTGTCATAGAAGATAATATGAAGGAAAAGAGAAGTGCATGCATAATTTATGTTAAATTTTTAAATTCTGGAAATATCCTAGTTTATGCAAATTGCTATTTATCAGGCAATAGAGCAAAACATGTGCCAACTGAATACCCATGGGGAGGCCTGGGATGAACAGATGACCATTAAATGCTGAAGCATTTTGGGTGAAAATAAGGTGGTACTTCAAAGTGATTGCTAAAACACAGTGTTACCACCAGCATGTATTTTTTTAAAACCAAAGCCCAGTATATCACTAGCAAAAAGAGATCATCAGGACTAACACATTTTTCTGTTGCTAAAAAAGGAATGGAAGTGATGACCTTATTGAAACTACCTGATCACTTCAGCAGGAGGAAATTCCTCCTTGATCTCTGTTCATAGGCAAATTAACCTGGGCATGTTCTCTGAAGCTTGTCAGGCTGGCTACACATAATGTAAGCTGAGGTAAGGCAGCTCTATTACAGTGATACCTTCTTTAGAATCATATGTAGCTTTGGCAACAAAAAAAACCTGTAAGTGTTCCTGTATTACACAGAGTATTTTTTATATATTGCAGGTAATTATGAGAATGCTTATATTTATTATATATTCTAGCACTACCTAGATTTGATTCATCCAGTTTGTTTTATACAATTTGATACAAAAAAATTTGAACCTTCCATGTAAATAATGCTAAATTATGTAATGTCCATAATTTTGGCATATAAATTTTCCTGTAAACCCATATGTGTTTGGCTGCATGACCTCTATTAGAGCTAACTTATTTTTGATCATAGGATGATAGAATGATTGGGGTAGAAGGGAATTTGAATCCCCTGCCATGGCTAGGGAAACCTTCCACTTGGCCAGCGTGAAAAACGAGTTCACATTTATTTAAAAAAAAAAAAATTATTTGAGAAACAAAGTCGATAAAACAAAAGTTTTACAGTGCTGGGTGCATAGCCCTCGCTGGAGGCCAGAGGCACGAAGGCAGGAGGCTGGTGTCATGCCTTTTAGATGTCTTGGATGTCACTCAAAAGCATGAGGATACTTTCTATCAATCAGGGCTGATCAATGTGTCCCTAGCCCACCCACTTAGAGCATACTCAGTTTGATCACTCTGGCTCCTTCGCAGGACTGCCCACCTAAAGCATGCCCAGTTCTTGGACAGGGAGTGGCCCTGGTTTGATTGTCACCTCCTAGAACTTTCCAAGAAGGTTCTAGTTCCTCCCTTGCAGCATGCCGGGATAGCTGCTAACATGAGTCAACGGCAAAGAGGCAGGAAGGGTCCTTGTTGAGTCCACAAAGATGTTTATTCCAGCCATGCACATGTACAGTTAAGTGACAAAGACCAAGACTCATGGGAACATCCAGGTTTAAGTGTGGTGTGGTAGGGGCGGAGAGAGCAGCGGGGGCCAACCATCAGGGAGCATGGCAGAATTACAAAGGGGGGGCCAGGGTATGGGAACCAATGGGAAAATAGATGGGGGTAGCTGAGGAACAGAGGTCTGTGGGGGGAGTGGGCACACTTTGGAACAGGGACGGGGCCGACAGAAAGAGCAGAACAGGGGTACATTAGCATAACAGAACAGGGTATCCTTGAGAGAAGCCTCTTGTGTCTCCCTAACTTTGGGAATGTCTCTCAGGGTCCTTCTCTCCCAAGGGGTTCTCAGGGACTTTCATGCAGCAGGCTCACCAGCCTCCACACTCCCTCGCCCTTGCTGCCCATTGGCCCTTTTATTAATGCAAACTTTTACAACAAATATTACAACAATCCTAATTGACACCAACAGTTAAACATCACCAACTAATTATGAACATAACTTTACATACAACATATAATTTGTGAAAGCCAATCCTAAAACATTCATCTATCACAATCCCCCCTATTTTTTTATTATCCATTTGGCTTGAGTAGGTATTCTTTATTCAATCCTTAACCTGTTCTTATCCCTAAAGTTACAAGCAAGTCTTTTTCCTTTATTATCATTTGAATGCCTCTTACAAATCTCCACACAGGTTTGATGAAGAGGTAGATGATGGTAGGTCCTGTATATTCTAAGTTTCTGTGTGCTCGTTTACCAGGTCTGGATAGTAAATTCCATCTCCAATGACTCCACCGACAAGGTTAATTGAAAAACAAATACTTCCCGCCCCCCCTTTTGGGCACTCACCTCTTAATTGATAACCATTTTTACCTAAGTTTTTGGCAATCCAATAAATTTCCCCATTTTTAGTACACATTTCCAATTAGAACGGATCAACAATTTGGAGTGATCAACAATCACTATCCACATAGGTACCAAAAGTGGAATCCTGGGGTCCCCCGAATAACATTTATCACACTAATCTGGATAAACTCTGAAAGGGTAATCAAGTAATAGGCTGAAAAGGAGTACCAGAGGTCTGGCATGGCATGTAGCCCCACTCTCCATGCCTATGGGGTTGCTGCCCACAGCAGAGGATATGATTTTTCTTTGTGACGTGTATGGTGGCCAACCCGGTCTTGCCCTCCATCCCCCTATTACCCTTTCTTGTTTGTTCTCGAGTCTTAATTTTTTCCTATCCTCAGGTTAGAATTACAATCTCTATTGGTTTTCAGAGTTTAAGAGATGAATGGGGTTAAAGCAATATGACTCCTGTTCACAGTTTATTATAGAAATAGATGCTCCAAGTCCCCATGCTCAAAGTTTATTACTTTCCCATTTGAGTGTCACTTTCAAATCACCCGGTTGAGATGTTGTGGTCCACTCCCTTGGTTCATCCACAGGTCCTTTAATCCTGCTAGCATGGGTCCATCCTCACTCCTTGTCCTGGACTGCTGCCTCCTGAAAAGGACCCTCCCACTGTGGGATTACAGATTGTTCTTTCCATGATTTGACCATTACCCATTTCCTTGGGTGGATGTTATGAATCTTGAAATCTAGGAGTGTAGTCTGGGGAATTGGTCCTTTAGACCGAAGGTTTTCCAAAGTTTGTGCAATGGTGTTTGCATATTTTCTTATACCTGTGTCTCTACTCACAGGTAGCTGTTTCATATCTGGTGGTCAGGAACGGTAACCCAAACATCATTTCATAGGGGGACACCCCTATGTCCTGTGGCAATGATAAGACCTTATGCTAAGCCTCGAGCCATAAAAAACTACTCCATATTCATAAATGTTCAGAAGGCTTTAGATTTATTATTTCCATCTCATTTCATGCAAGCATAGCAAGCAAGCAGGGTGCAAAAGCAAAAAGCAAAAAGCTTTTCTTTCTCTCCACCCATATCTGCTGACAGAGTGTCCATGTGTCTGTGTCTCCAGTGACCAGAACAGTGTAATACAGAGTGTGAAAACAAACAAAGATCAAGTATTTAATTGGCCAAGCAAATACTCTTTTTCAAAACATCTTTTCATGTTTACATTCTCTATCAAAAACCTTCTTGAGAACATGAAATGTTTACAGGATTGTTCTCTTTAGAAAGTAAGAAGTTTTCCCTGGGGAAGAAAGTGCTTTTTCAGGCCTGCTGCTGGATTTCTC